>JAHWFP010162046.1:5624-17016 GCA_023313725.1 Lithobius niger | reverse complement strand
ACCCTGTCTGTAAACATTTACTGTTCAGTCCGTGCATAAGCGATCACGTCGTATAAACAAAGTTTGTCAGATCGAGTTTCTTCAAAGTTTAGTTTAGGGAAATGTTTAACTGGCAGTTAAATGCTTCGAGGTTATTAACTTATTTTTGGAGGATGCTTCTGATGCATGATTGCCTTCCCTTTCCACATAAAATTGTTCAGTTTCACCCCCTCCCCCCTCTCAAGGATGAAAGGGCACGTCTGCTGCCCCATATCAAACGAACAACTTCGAACCCAACTTCCCACTTGCCGTCTTTATTCATTGAAGAGTTTTCGGGGGGAGGGGTCTGGGACTTCAGGCGGCCCCTATTGTCGGCTTGGCCTTCCTGAAAATAAATATGTCACGAGTTTGTTGGATTCTTCAAGCATTTCACAAACAGACTGCAAAGTTTGACGGCACTTTGAACGATTTCCGAAACGCCCTGATCTACAGCGTGGAAGGAATGCGATAAGGGTGCAGAGCCAAATTTTTCCATTGGCCCATTTTTTTTTTCCCGGAAGCGACTGCAAGACGATTGAATTTGATAATGCGGCCGGCAGTTTGGTACGATTTAGACTCCTTATCTACCAATAGCACTAGGTGAAATTATGACCACACCAGCTGGAAACCGTTCTCATAAGAAATGATAGGTGGTCAAGAAGCCTACATCTAGAGCCGGGCTTACTATATATAAAATTTCTAGTGTCATCTTTCAGGGACAGATGTGTGAGAGGTCAGCATTGCCCCCCCCCCTCCCCGTCACCCCCTCCTCTCAATAGCTAGCAATGTAGCAAGCTGCTGCTGTTATGGCAAACATGTTACCGTCGCGTATTTGGTTTTTTTTTTACAGGACTACACCAATACAGTAATAAAATGACAGCAAGCCAGAATGGTGCACAAAAACACACAAAAAACAACGTTTCGGGTCGAAGACTACCCGTTTTCAAAGTGCACATTTCACCCAAAAATGAACGTCAAAACATAAGTTACACTATACAGGGTTAATCCACCCAACAACAATCATCAATAAAAGTTTTTTTTTTTAATTATAAAAAGGAGCTATACCACGCGCCATGGCTGTTTGCCGTGACGTGCATATCACGTGACTGGGCTAGTCCAATCAGACGGCCAAACAGCCGTTGTTCTCGTTCGTCATTGGCTAACTCATGGTGACGTCACGGCCGACAGCCATTGCGCATGGTTTAAGTCGGGTTCAAGACCGACAATGGAAAATCTCACCATTCCGAACCGAAAAGTCGCCTTTTGTGTGTTTTTGTGCACCATACTAGCTAGCTTTCATTTTATTTTCGTAGGACTACACGTTAAGTGAACACTTCGTGGTTATTTACAGCAAGCTGACTTTGCCATCGTCATAAAGATATTATTAGCTTTTCATTCTGTTTAATGATGCCTACAATTTTCTATTTTACAATTTTATTTTTATTGTAATTCGTATAAAGCATTAAACAAAACAAGCCTCGAACCTCAAGAGCAGACACTCGCACGTGGGCAAGAGTCAAACAAAAAAAAAGCTGATATCATTTGAAAAAAACAAAAAAACAATAACAATAAAAAGAGGAATAAAAGGGGAAAACAGGGTTTCCAAAATCAAACCCTGCAGCGTAAAAACAAATTTAAAAGAAAAAGTTTTCAAAAAAAAATTTAAAAGAAAAAGTCTAAAAAAAATAAAATGAGCGAATAATATAAAACAAAGGTAAACTGTAATAAAAAAAAAAGTTGTAAAAAAACCCATAAGGGTAACGGGACCCATCGTTTTCGCCATATAAAGTAGTGATATCTGAGCCAAAATGGCTGCCACCAAGTTTGTAGTTTTGATGTAATTTTTCTTATGTGATTTCAGCCCGGTGATAAGTTTTAGTTTCGGTGGGCAAGGAATTAAAAAAATAATCACTACCCAGATAGTAACTCCATCTACGAAGTCTGTCCTTAGCAACTTTTGGTTGAACGACATACTGTAAACAGGATTCATTTCACAGTATGGTAGTCCGTACCAAGACGTATTGAAAAATTAGAACCGTCCTTACGAAAATGAACAACGGTTCTTTCTGTAGACGTAGAGATGAGGGGTTGGCGGCTGTTGATCTAGTGGAAACCAGCGGTCACCTTGTTTTTACAACATAGATGATGACATTAAAAGGACATTTCCGCCTGCCTTATAACAGCCACGCGTAGATCGCCATCCGCGTATGCTACTATACCGCACCCTTTCACGAGACTAGGCATAATAATACAAGGTCAACTGAGATAGTAGCTGTGAATGCAGCTACTATCTCAGTTGGCCTGAGCGTAGTAAACGAAACAGCATGAACACAAAAATTGTGTCGTTGCAATCCGGAAAGATTTTCGTATTCTAACTTTACATCAAACTTTAGCATTTTTTTAGGCTAGTACCTTATCATTTTTCTTCGACGATCTATTGGCATAAATAATTTTAATTATTACTGCATTAGTCTTTTAGATTTTTGATCTCATGGTAACTATTAGCAAACGATTAAAAATTAGTACATGCGCACGCACAGATGAAACGTCATTGTTATTGTAAGCGTGCAAAGTATCATATAATCGCAGGATACTATAAAATTAGTTCCCAATATTCAACATAAAATCTCGTACAGGCCCCATTTTTTAGCAAGGGATTGACTAACGGTAACTAAATAGACCTTTAAGGCCGTACTTGATGTGGAGGATGGAGAAAAATGGTGTTGGGAGGAATGTACCTTTAAGTATACAAAGCACACAAAAAAAAGGTGATTTCTAACCAAAACTGAGAAAAAATACACAATAAATACGGTTGAATTTGAAAGAGCATGTTGAGTCAAACTGAACGTTGAAATTAAACAACGAGAGCATGACGTACAATGCGAATGACGTATATAAAGCGAATAATAATGTAGTTATGTAAAAAAGAAAAGTTGTTTAGATTAAATAAGTTGTAGTTACAATAAGAATTCCATTGTTAGTAGTTTTAGTGCAGAAAAGGTAATAAAATGTACAGATATGCCAAACGAAGTACAGTCATTAGTTGTCACTCAGCTACCATTAGTAATTCACTTACTAAAAATAAATTTTAACCTATAACCGCCTAGATACGAACGTACGCCTTCAACGTATAACAGCGAAAAACTAAGTCCCAGCGCGAGCTTTGTGAGGGGTCCCCGGGGACCCCGAGCAAAGCGGGCAGTCACAGCCCGGTGGTCAGCGTCGTCGGCTCCAAACCAAGAGAATGCCGGTTTGAATCCGAGAACCGACCCGAGTATGGACTCTAAAAAAAAAAGGGTCTGAAAGTTTTTTCAGGCGGTTATGGGTTAAAATGTGACCAGCAGAAGACATTGTTGTAATTCTAGGATTACATTATCACGCATCTCATGGTGAATTTGTTTGGTGCGGTCAGTCGTTGGAATTACGGTTTAGACAAACGAGAATTGCTGAGAACAAGGCCAGTTGAGTCAAAACCTAGTGTGTGGTACAGAGCCTTTATCCCAATCGACCTTGTTTTTATATATTGAATGCATTCATTGAAGCTCGCAGTGGCGGTTTCATAGCAGGGAGACAAGCCATACAAGTTTATTTTATTTCCGCCTACCATTTTACACCATTTACACCGTCTTAAGGTGACCACCTGTATAACTCCTATGGCCGTTTGTCAACAACAAAAAAACCAATCGAAACGCGAGTTCCAGGCAAGCTTTATAACAGGTCAGCTTGTATCAAGGCTTCCTTAAATGTTTATAAGGCCTGGCATTAGAAATTCGACGCGTCGTCCACTTAGCCTGCGATGCTGCCACCAGTCGCGCTGCGAACACCTCAAAAAAGAACTGCTCTAGCGTGCGGACCGAACTGTGAAAGGTACTCGTGACGCATGATTACGCGGATTTTAAACTGAAAACACTGCATTGACCCCAAATTATTAAAGTTTTAACAACAATCGCTTCTTGCTACGTACCTCTTTGTCCTCTCGACGTAAAAATCAAAGCCTCCGGATGTTTAATTTCATGAATTTCAACCAGAAGAAGAACCAAGGTACGTGTGTATTGTACTGTATATTAAGCTACGTCGTTTTCTATTCACATTAAAAATGTATTAAACGATCGTTGGACGTAACAATAAATCGTCCGAAGACTTCAAGGATAGTCACCGTTACCTCAAAATAATGTTCGTTTAGTGCTGCAACACTGGGAAATCTAATAATGAGAAGATTACCACGCTCCGGCTAACACTAATCAATGCTATGAAACGGGCGCTTTCAGCGCACCTTGTGGCAGTTTTTGACGGTCCTGGACGAAGCGGCTTGCATGCACGTGAAACCGAGCGTTAAGCCTTATTACATATAAGGAAGCTGTGCATGCAGCGAAAATCAATCGAAACGCGAGATCCAGACAAGCTTTATAACAAGTTAGCTTCCACGTAACCCGCCAAGCCTTGCGGCAAAGCTTCCACGGACACGCTACCCCAGCTCGGTGAACATCTTTATAATGCTGTAGATTAACCCTAGCTTGGTTTTGATCTATAAGGTTAAACAAAAAAGAAAGCGCCAGCAATCCTTTCTTGGATAGTTTAAAAAAAAAGTCAGGAGGACCCTCTCAGCACAAGCGCATACCCAGAGCAACTGCTACGAATAACCCATAACTAATTTATAAATTTCCAAGTCGTACTTTGATCCGAGTTCGTCCTAGTTTATGAAATAGAAACTAAAATAAAATAAAACCTCCATCCACCAAAGGAGAACCCAGGACGGATTACCTCATCCGTTTACCAAATCGAGCGTTAAAGGAAGACAGTGGGTGTCCACAGGGATAAGAGTAGGGTTCCGTGGGCTCACAACCCGATCGCAGAAGGACAAATGCCAAAATTTGAGCCGGTAAAGCTGTCCCGCAATTTGTAACAACGACCATAAGTACAATAATTAAATACAGGTGCAAACACAGTTTCCTTGCGTTTTGGACTTAAATGTCAGACTGCCTGAGCGGGGATTGAACTCTCGACCTTCGACTAAAGGCCTATCCGATAAGGCAAGGAAAATAGGTTTCACCTGTATTTATTCGTCACATATCGAGCCGAGTTGACTGTCCGCCTTGTTTATACTTGAACAATAAAACTGAGGTGAAACCTTGAGAAGGGTCCCTATCGAAAAACCCATTTACAGTGTCCGCGGCCTATCTTGAGTTCGACACAGATAATCAATTGTATGTTTTTGGTAGCAGAGTGCCTTGTTGATATCTAAGATGGTTACAAAAAACAATGGCGGCCGTCGACTAAACCGGCCCTTCCAGGAAGACGTAGCCGCTCATAAATTACTGCAGGACTCAAGAAAGGCCGCGAACACTATAAGGAGCTGATAAGTCCAGATAGTTTCGCCCAAACAAAATCAGTGATAGTGGGAAGGTTAAGGTATTGAAGACGGTATGAAGCAGGTTACGAATGGTAGGAATTCTTTTTTTTTTTTTTTATGATTAGCTCTGTGTAGCAAATGTTTCAGCAGACGTAAAAAATAAAACATCAGGAATTTAACCTGCCCACAAGTTAAGAATAATTAACATGCAATGTAACTCGTACGCTCTTTACTAATGTCATTTGTCTGTCTTCAGCCAATTCTGCTGCCGTCAATGTGAAGGCAACCTGGTTTCATATTTTAGTCTTCGAGAAGACTATTGCAACGACTTTGTCCGTCAGTCCGTCGCTTTTTTCAACTTCGCAACGGTACCAGATAGAGACGACCACGGTTTACAACGTTAGATTCAGTATCAAAAGTTAGTTAAATAACATGGCAAATTAAAACATCCTTACTTCCTTATAGCTAAGACTTCTTCGACGTAACTAAATTAAATAATAACATTTGATCGTCGAATTGAGGTCATAAGAATGACGCGCAGCCGTAAAAAAAGTTTAAAAGTCGTAGCTTTGTTTAAAAGTCTCGTCGCATTGTTGCATGACTGATATAGGCTTGCAGTCGAACCAAATTCTCCATTAGGCCTATCTGCTACGTAACGAAATTAAAACTGCAGTTAAAAAAATTAGGCCTAAAAACTGAAAATTAGGCCTAAAATCACGTTACCATGGCAACGTTGAGTTGCTACAAGTCGCTGCTGGCTTCATCAACAACACTATATTCTGATTCCGTCTCTACATTGCGTCTCTCCCGTTACTTACCTTACACTGATCTGTATACGATGCACAACACCGTAACTATGATCCTGAGGGTGCACCATGTTGCAATAACGAATAGGTAAATGCAAAAATTAAAACTGCAAGTAAAAATTAGGCCTAAAGGCTGCCAATTACGACTAAAATGTAAAATAGGCCTAAATAAGACATTTTTAACCGGCATTTGTGATAGTTACTGTTTTTAGATTACATAATAGTGATCGCTGTTGCAGTGAGTGGTAGAGGTGTGCGCCTCAGCATTGGAAGTGGCAAAACTGTACAGAAGCCTGGTTGCGACTAGTAAAGAAGGCGACAGTTTAACCTGCAAGGACCAGTAAAAAATTGATCGTACACCTTTCAAATTCGTGTGGCGTCAATATCATGAACGTAATCCATTCGATACAGTACAATGTAATCCGCCGGATTTAACAGCTGTAATTCCTGTTCGAAAAAGAGTTCAAACGACAGCGTCACTGTATATGCCATTACGCTGCAATAGACATCGACGTCCACCCCAGTTAAAAAAAAAAAAAACTTAACGGTGCTTTGTCAGCGAATGAAAATCTGCACAACGCCATTTCTTTCAAAGAAACAAACAATCTACGTGCCTCCTTAAAGGCGGGTTTCCTCCAAACGAAAGTTGGCAGAATTTAGAGCCATCTAGCGTTAGTGCTATTTACTATCTAGCGTTTGCGTGCAGGAGGGAAAGAATGTAAAAAAAATCCCTCTTAACGACACTTGAAAAGCCACGTGCCTCCATATTATTGAGTGAAAATGTGGTATATTCTCGTGCTACTGGGTGCAAGCTTCGACAGTTAACGCCTTCATTCAAAGTTTACGTGCGCCCTATGCTAGAGTACGCGAGTCAGGTTTGGTCCTCACACCTACTAAAGGACATTGACAAAATAGAGTCAATTCAAAGGAGGTTTACCAAGTCACTTCCAGGCCTTAGAAACTTAACCTATCGCGATCGCTTAAAATCACTTAAAACTTGACACCCTCGAGTGTCGTCGGTTAAAAGCCGACCTTTTTTTGACCTTCCAAATTCTACACAACATGTTACCTTTTGACCTGCCGCTGTTTGAGCTCAGCCCACTTTCTAAGACTCGTGGGAACCACCTTAAGTTATCACTCCCCCGTTTCAAAACAAATCTTACGAAGGCCTTCTTTGCCATCGAGTCATCCCAGTGTGGAACTCACTTAGTGATGAGATTGTCTCGGCCCCATCGCTTCCATCGTTTAAACATAAATTAACAAAACTAAACCTTAGTGGCTTCTTACATCACCCTGAACACGCACCTCTAGTTTCGTAAACCTTTTCCCAATTTTATTTGCTGTGTTTCTTTTTTAATTTAGGATTGCTGTTAAGTGGCCTCTCTTGAGCCCTTGCATCGCCTTTTCACTTTTATTTGAGTGAATAGATTGCTTTTATTATTATTATTATTATTATTATATTACTGGCACTAGGTGGCGCAACGGTAGTTTCTTCCTATTCTACTGTGGCGCCATCTACTCTCAGCGATATCGTTAACTGTTACAGCTTGCACCCAGGCGCACTATAAGATGTGCCAAACTTCCACTCAATGATAAAGAGGCACGTGTCTTGTGGTATCGTTAAACGCAATTTCTTTGTGCATTCCTTCGCTTTCTGCAAAAGCAAGCACTAGATGGCGCAACTTTCATTTGGTGTGTCCTCATCATGCACCTGGGAGCTAGCTGTACAGGTTAACGATATAACTACCGCTTGATGGCGCCACGGTCGATTCTTACTTCTGTTGGTGACAACTTGCCGTTAAGTCTTGATCAGACCAGGGGGTTGAAACTCTATCAGCTCCTTTAGTCGCAACGAAATTTCACAGAAGGATTACTAGCGCACCTCTTGACAAGGCAGAAGAACAGACAACATGGCGCTGGATATCGCAGCTTAAGCCGGCCCACATTGGAGTTCAAAGATGCCGACAAATAAATATTGCGTTGTCGCAAACTGCCAAAACAAATCTTAGTTATTTTTACAAACCGCATTTGGCAAATGTTAGCTATAACACAATGCACCTTCGCGAAATTTCTCCCACGCTCTCCTTATAGAGCAGTGACACGACGTAGTATTATAATTGTATACAACTCCATGGTGGAGCCTTAATGGGTTAGCTGCAAGGGGCACTGCAGAGAGAAACAGAAGGGCGTCATACTGAAGCCGATGCTGTGAAGAGTGATTTCTTTCTTAGACTTAAAACGCGCGATTTTTGTTGTTGGAGAAAACAACGTTATTTTAAGCCTGAGAAATCCGCTCTTCCATTGTTTTTCCCTCCATTTTTATGTAGTGCACCTTGTAGTTATGCCCTCCAAAACCCATTCTGGTGCCAATATGGCGGCAAATGTCACTGCTCTATTGTTGTTTGCCGGCCATTTTTTGGCTGCGTGATTGCAACGTACGGTGGCTTATTGGGACGACACCAACTATTTTCTATACATGCACAAAACTTGTATGAAACCGGAACAAGATGGTCACGGCGCGGGTGCAGTTTACCAAAGCCTAAGTTCTCGTTTCATGAAAGTATTGTGTGTATTAAAAAAAAAAAAAAAAAAAAAAAATTGTTGTTTGTCCCAAAACGACACCGTAGCAACAATACACGTTTACTACTGTTTGCCTCCGCTGTTGCCCCTGCATCACGCTTGTCCTCCAAGTTGACGATGAAGTCATGAAATGACGCTACTGATTGTTGCTTTCGGTACGAATATGCTCCTCCCGTAACGGAGTGAGCATATTACTCCAAGATCAGACTAGCAGAAATCTCACGCTGCGCGAAGCCAGATGGTACGCCAAAGACCGGAAAAAAAATCCAAAGGGGAAAAATAAAACTTATGAAACTTTTGTCATTGTGACTGTTAATCATTGAAAACAAAATAACAACAAATTAAAACTAAATAAATACAAACTCCTTAAAATCCTGAGAATCCAATTGTGACATAAGCTCTGAAATCGATGGCCGCCCTCTGCTACATTCACGTCAATTCACGTCATTCCAAGAAAAATAATCTTTTCTTCCGTTTAACGATTTCAGTATGATATCACATACTTTTAACGTTTCCAAGTCTGCCATTGTGAACCGTTGTTTCACCTCTGGGGATGTCCCGACTAAGGTTTGGGCGTTCAGGGTCTACGTACGGCCCATCCTTGAGTATGCTACCCCGGTTTGGTCGCCGTACCTTATAGAGGACATCGACCGCGTCAAACGAGTACAACGTCGGTTTACGAAGAACTTGCCAGGATTCAGAGAGCTTAGTTATGCAAAACGGTTGGAAAAATCCGGCCTTGAACTCCTTGAACTTCGTAGATTGAGGTTTGACCTCATCCTCGTCTACAGGATTCTCCGTGGGCTTTTCAGGGTTGATCTACCATTTTTTGATCTAGCTCCTCAGGCTATTAATACACGTGGCCACGACTGGAAACTAGTGTTTCCTATCTCCCACAGGAATTGCCGCAGAAATTCTTTCTCCCTTCGCATTATTCCCATTTGGAATGCTCTGAGCAGAGACACTGTTGGTGCACCAACTCTTTATGGTTTCCACTCAAAACTACGCAAGGAACCATTACACAAATTTCTGAAACGCCCTCTACCTTCTTCCCTGTAACTCTTTTTCTTTACTCCTTTTTTTTTTTTTTCTATCGCAGGAGCAGAGTAAGTGGTCTCACACCCCTTCTGCCGCCCTTCCACTCCGTGGTAAACGTTATTATTATTATTATATTATATCAAATTTTTATTGCATTTTGCCCACGCGTATTGACTCCCTCCCCCCCCCCCCTCCCCCGTTCAGTTCTCATTTATTTCAGCCGTTCAAACTCGTGGTGAGTTGAAGGGTCATTAACAAAAATGACGGGAAAGATAAAAAATTTATTTTTGGTTTCTTCCAAAATATGCGATTCAGCGAAAATTTGAGGGAAGTTACGCACAATAAAATAAGGCACAATAAAAAAAAATAGAAATTATAGAAGACAGCTTGTTATCAATTACGTATCTTGACAAGCAAAGCGGTTTCGTAATTAATTTTCTTCCTGTTGCTAACAAAACTGCGGCTTTTAAGAAAAATAAAATGTGAAGGCACAAGAGCGACATTTTCTTGGAAAATGCGCACCCAAGAAAGAGATAAGTGTTTTCTGAACTCTGGCTCGAGAATCTAAAAACAAATACCAATCTAAAAATAAGTAGTCATTATTAAACTCAGATAGAACAATCTCTTTGAGATCCTCAAATAGACAACGATTTAATAACTCACTTTCATCATGATTTTATCAACAAAAAGAAAATCCAAAAAAAGTAGGGATGGGGCACGTGCAACATGTGGGCTGCTTTAGGAAAGAATAAATGGCCAAATTTATAAGTTGGATTCAAGAAACATTGACAATGATACAGCGTTCCCCCTTACTCGTCCCTCACGTTTGGCGATGCCATCGGGGACCATTGCGTCCCTGGTAGGTCTAACCTTGGTAGTAAAGCATTCGTGACCCAAACCCAATACCATCAACCCTTCCTCTGCAGTCGAGCCATTGTCTTCGTTTTAAACTCTTAAAATCCCAAATTTTGATAATTATTAACATTTTTTGTTTGTTTTAATTTCGGATGACCATCAGGTCCTTGCCATTCCGGTTGCATTTGCAACAAACTTTTTATTATTATTTTTTTTTATTATTTTATAAGAATTAGACAAACTAGCATGCTGCACGGTGTATGAATTTCCCGGACTTAGCTTCTCCCGGTGTTTTGTCGTCTTTGAAAAGTATCTGACGGTTTTAATTTCTGCCCCCCCCACCCCCCACATACATATCTCTGCCTCCTTCCGTGCCCCCGGCTTCCCCCCCCCCCCACCCCACTTCCCCAGTGTGGGGTCTGACTATCTCCCTGTCCTTCCCCCGCACCCCAGGTGTTTGGACTTTGGCTTTAAATGTATTCCCCCCCCCCCTCCGAATGTGATTTTCCTCCCTCTTCCTCTTCGTTCTCTTTTTCTCCTCCTTTTCATCCCTCCCTGCCTGGAAACGCAGGGACATTTACATGGATATTTTGGTATAACCCTGGAGGCTAAAAAAAGCCTATCACTGAGGAATCCAGCAATCAGTAAGCAAGTGCCTCTGCTGTAAGTTAATCCTTTGGAACAATTCATCTCGGGGCATGTCGAAATTGTTCAATTGTCGTTCGTTTGGTTTTAAGTTGTCTGC
>JAHWFP010162043.1:0-23082 GCA_023313725.1 Lithobius niger | reverse complement strand
ACCCCCCCCCCCCCCCCTCCCTAGCCCATGAAGCGTAAATATTCATGACCCATTGGGTGGCCTTGACGTTATTTTGGGGGTATCCTAGAATCTCTATAGAAAACTAGTTCGTTCTCTTCAACCAAAGAAAAACGTTCACCTGACTCTTTAAAATAAAACAATTCGACAAAACTGCATCGGAACCCAAGGTAAAAGAACACACCAAAATCAAACAAATCTTAAGAAGAAAAAAATGACGTAACTCAACAACACAGAACATTCGGCTATTACATGGTTTAACCGAATGACAAAAAATCATTCAATTTTGGTACTACTGACACAGATCTTCATCCTTTTCTCATTTCTCGTTAAAAGAAATGGGGAATTTTTTATTTTAGTTCTCTAAACACGTTTTTTAGTTCTCCAGTCATGTTTTTTAACCACGTAAAACTGTTGGAGAAATTTTTGGTGCAGTGTCTGATGTTACGTGTTCAGCCGCAGCGAGCGCGGCAGCGCTTGCGAGGCACGTAATTTGGAAAGAAACGGGGTAGAAAAATCATACAGTTCTCCAATCACGTTTTTTAACCACGTAAAACGGTGGGACAAATTTTTGGTCGTGATGTCTGATGTTATGTGTATGGCCACAGCAAGGGTGGCAGCGCGAGTGAGGCACGTAATTTGGAAAGAAATCGAGAAGATAAGTAATTTCCGTTTCCTTTCATTGTAACACATTTGCTGGAATCCGAAAGCCAAAGATTGTGTGTTGCATCCTGGGTTCGATTCCCCACTCATGCAGTCTGACATATAAAAAAGGCCGTGTCAGTATGGCACAGCGGTAGGACCTCAGCCTTTGGTTTTAAAGGTCCTGGTTTCGATTCCCCGCCCAAGCAGTCTGACATATTTAGTCCAAAAGGCAACGTAAATAGGTTTGTATCTGTATTTAGTTGCCTCCTAACTGGTGTGAATCGTAATTTTGTGTAATATAACAAAATAGTCGTCGGAATCAGAAGAAAACTAAGTACTAACCCAAGCCGTCAGTCATTATTGCTGAACCAACGTGTTCTAAAGAACAACCACAAAACTACATTAATGACCCAGCAAGTGCTGGTAACAATTATGTATCGATATAAAATACTTATTTATTCATTTATTTATTTATCTAGACACACGCTAGTGTGTCGCCACCAAGTAATAGTAGATCGTTCGATTGTAGACATCCGATTGTTAAAAACTGATTGTTGATGAAAAAAGGCGGCTGCACTAGCAGACTGTGTCGTTTAACTGAAACCAACTTATACCTGATTTGAGCATATTGGTGTAAATTCCCCATGCGGTAGAAAACTTTGCAAATCGTTTGAATCAGGTGTCTTGGGTCCAGTAACGAAGAAAACGTCAACACGAAAATGTGGGAACGTGTCCTTCATGGAGAAAAAGTGTCCTCAATAACGTTGATTTGTGTTACTGGTCTAGTTACTAGTCCGCAGGCTCCCATGTTAATTCTCATAGGGTATAACGACACGTCTACAGCTGATTAGGGAAAGTTGCCAGATCTAAATTTCGGCAGACAGGTAAAGCGTCATATGGGGAAGTGCCTTTTTCTAAAATGGGGGTTGCAGCTAGAAGCACGTGGCCCTGAAGTGGCTCGTAAGTGCAAAATTATTGTTGTAACCATTGTTTGTATTGTCACCCAGCAGTAGATTATAACATGCTTAAGTGTTACACGCTTATCGTTTCAGTATCTAATTGTCAGAATTCATTGTTATTGTAAGTAGGTGGCCGGGGCGTGAAAGTGCAAGTGCGGGGCCGTGAGCAAGTGTGCATTCAGGAGGTGCCAAGGTTGTTACCCACCGGAACTTTCCCTAAATGGGGAAGAGAAGGTGGCGCGTTGAGCGTCATGGAGATTGCAGGAGGTTAGGGTTTTTGCGGTTGTGTTGGAGGCTATAGATGGTGTAAGCTTGGACGAATGATTGGGTTAGGGGGCATCCTGCTTGCACGCGTTGTCATGCTGCCGCGGTAACCTCACATGTGATGCATAACATCAGCGCCGCACGCGGCGACCATATGAACCATTCGGACAAACAAGCAGACGATCGCCGGCACGCGGTGTGTATTACACGAGCTAATTCTTGGAAATCCGACATATTATCGTTCCCCTCGACCTTGTTACGCATGCTGTTGACAAACCAAGTAACGTGTGATGATATTTTCTGTTTATCACGAAGTTATGTTGCCTTATTCAGTGTCACAGAATATTAAATGTCGCATGTATAGCGAGCGATTCATCCTAATTAAAATGTTTGTGGCTTATAGACCATGGTAAAGAACTGCAGTGCCCAATGTTGTGAACGAATTCACGGAATTGACGGTAATTTCTTTTCTTTGAATCTGCGACAGCCGGTCTTCAAATGGTACTGTCTATTCCAGCTAGAGGTCGGACGAAAAGGGAAAAATCATGTTCGCATATTCGCAAAAAAATATTCTAATACTCGATCTAAAACAATTTTTCCCCATGTTCTGCCCTCCCCTCCCCCCCAAAAAAAAGTAAATCCGTTTTTAATTAAATACCAAAGTAAATTTTAATTTAGTAAACTAGGAAGGCAAGGCATACATAATTATTATAACCACACACAAAAAAAGATGTTTTGATTTCAACCTCTTTCCCCCTTCTCATTCTTCTCCCTCCCTTCACTTGCAATTGTGCCATCCAAAATTCATACACCATTCCAGGCCCGGACTGGTCATAGTGCCAAGGGGTACACGGGAAAAAAAACCAATGGAAAAAAAAGCTGCGGAAAAAAAGCCTCGAAAGAAAAGCTGATGGAAAATATGGCTGAAGGAAAAAAAAAGAATTTGAAAAAAAAAAGCCGATGGGGAAAAATTCGCAAGACAAATCTGGTGTAAAATCACCAAAAAAGTGCATTCATCATTCATTAATTGATTGCTGCTCGACCAAGGTTACCTTAATTGCCTTTGGAATCATTTAAACGAAAAAGTCACAAGTTATTTTACTGGGAAAGCGGTGGGGAGATAAAGTTGTCCTCACTAAGACAAAGGTCGAGAATCATACATTTTCTACAAATTCCTTAACTGGGGAAGGAGGGGGTGGAGTATTGAATTTGATCGACTCTGGATAATTAAAAGAAAATTCGAGAAAACACGAAGTTTACTTAAAATTCCTTTCACTTTTTTTTTTAGTTATTCGGTATTTCCCTGAGTAAACTTTGGTACTTTTTTCGGAGTGTGTTGTTCTCTCCCCCGATTCCACCCCACCCCATCCCATACCACCCTGCTCGTGTCCGACTTCAGCATTACCTTGGTGTTATCCCAGTCTACTTGGTGTTTACTCTTTTCACAGGGCAAGGCTACAGCGCTCTTCTTGTCTCCGTCAATGGTGGCTTGTGCATGTTCCTTGACTCGGACGCAAATTTGCCTTTTTGTCTCGCCTATGTAACCTTGTGGACAATCTTTGCAGGGGATCCAATACACACCTCCTACACTGGATGCTACTTTATCCACCATCTTGGCTGCATCTCTTGTACTACCTCCGTCTTCTTTCCCATGCTCGTACTCTTTCTTAGATCCTTCATCCAGCTTTCCTCATTCCTCCCGCTCTTTCATGTTGACTTCTTCCTTCCTGGTCATTGCCCTCGTCAGATACCCGTGAGTTCCGATAGTGGATTTTTCCTGCACCTGCCTTAATTTCCTTTCTTGAGGTACCATTTGGCCAGGTGTATTTGGCTCTTCTGTTGGTGAACTTCTTCCTCCTCCCTCAGCCTCTTCTCCTATGCTTGCTGTATTCCTCTCTTCCACAATCTTCCTGCCGAGCATCTTGCGAATATTCGTGGGGTTCTTAAAGTAGCATCCTATCCCAGCTTTTTTAAGAGCTCTTCTTATCCTCTCCCCACATCCTGGTAGATAAGTCAAAACCTCTGCCAGGGGCTGGCCTGCTTTCCTTTTCTTGTCTTCTCTTTTAACCAGGGGGTCCCTCCAGGCTTTGGCTCTTCGGATGGCTTCATTGATGGCTTTAGCTGGATATCCCAACCGGAGGATCTTTTCCTTTGCCTTGTCAAACCACTGTGTCCCTTCATTTACTTGCATCACTCGCCCTCTGATTCTTAACATTTCTCCTTTCATAATCGCCAGCAGATGGGTCTTCGGGTGACCCGACCAAAACTCAATTCCTCTTTCTGTCTGCGTTGGTTTTACGAATGGCTTCCACATCAGCTTTCCTTGGTTTCCTCTCATGACTACAGTGTCTAAGAACGGAAGCTGTCCCTCTTCCTCCTCCTCGGATGTGAACTTCAAGTCGGGCGTCCACGAATTCAACGTCGTCTCCACTTTGGCCAGTTCCTCATCCTTACCCGCAGTAAATGTATCATCCACATACCTTGCCCAGATCTTAAGGGAGGGGTGGCTGCGAACGACAAATTCGTCGAGACCCTGCAACACGATTTCCACGATCTTGGGTGAAGAGGAGTAGTAACCCATAGGGGTCCCTGCCACTTGCCAGTAAGTGACCCCTTGGAATTGGACGTAGATGTTGGCCAAGAGCAATTTCAACAGTCTTCTATCCAGCTGGTAATCCTTTTTCTTCACCCCCTGTCTCTTGGCCGCCTCGTCGAACTTAGCCATGATGAGCCGGTGTGAAAGGCTCGGAAACAGTGCCGTGATGTCAAACGATCTCAATCTGTCATCTTCCTCCAATTCCACTGTGTCAAGCCTCCAGAGAAAATCAGTCGTACTTCCCAACGCGTGTACTCTCCAAATGTATTTTTGGAGCCTAGGGGCGAGATACCAATCGACTCGCTGCGCAGGGCCTCCTTTTGCAGAGGTAATCATCCGGATGGGGTACCCTGCCTTGTGTATCTTGATTTGGCCAAACACTCCAGGAAGTTTCGCGTCGCACACTGGCCTGAGACTCACCCCTACAACTTCTGGCAACGTTTTTTCTTTAACCAACCGCGTCAAGTGACCATTAATGCAGGAGTGGAGTGTGTGGCCCAGGTCGTAGCTCAACTTCCTATACATCTTCTCATCTTGCAGCCCTTCTTCCATCTTTTGCAGGTATTCATCCTTGTCCAGCACGACTGTGACATTCGATTTGTCAGCACGCGTGATGTACACTGTTTCATCTTTCTTGAGTCTCATCACTGCCTTCAGTTGTTCCTTGGAAAAATTACTTTTCACTTCTGGTGTTTTTGCACGATCCACACTTCTATTTCTTATCCACACGATCCACACTTCTTATTATTTTTTAAAATCAATTTTGCAATATGTGTATAGCCTAATTTACCTTGTGTGTTTATGGGGCGTATTTTATAAAACGTTGTACTGCATTGAAGCTTACTTATGTTCTGGTTGAATTAAACGGAATAAAAGTACCAAATGCTGTTGTCTTGAAAAAAAAATCATTGGCCCACTCTGTTTCCAGATGTGCCCTCTGTCGCCTCCGCCCCCTCCCCCCCCCCCCCACTTCCAAAAAAAACAAAAAACAATTAGTCCTGACGCCGTCACTACTCAATAGGCATACAAAAAGGGGATTTCTTTTTGGAGGAGGCCACGTTATTCTTGGACATTGAGTGGACATAGACATAGACATGGACATTGAGTGGACATAGTGGACATAGACCGCATTTTTTAAAGTTGCAATTAGTACTGCACTCTAAAAGTCACAATTTTTTATTACCACAAATTTCGAAGCTTCATTAAATAAAAAAAATTCAGAAAAGGTTGTACCGGTATAACTTTATTTCTGCATGATATATTTCTGCTCATAAATAAATATATTTTTAGTGCTGTAGTATCAAACTGAAGATTTATCGGATTATTAAAAATATTATAAACAAACAAAAAATCAAAGTATGTTTGAGCTCGGATATATTTGTGACACATTTATTAGATTTTATATTAATATTCCTTTTGATGTCAAGTTCCTTAGAACATAAAATGCATAAGAAGTAAGAACCCAGCTCAAACTCACCTCATTATTGCTTGCGGTAGCAGAAATCGGGTTAGAGTATAATTTAGTTGGGCCGCTTTGACCTTTGAAGTGAGGAGAAAAGATGTAAGCGTCCTTCGTGACGTTTGACTAAAATCTTTCCTGCGGCAAAACCCATCGTTTGCATTTCATGGGAAAGTTTGTCGGGAAATCTGTTGAAACTCACGTTTGTTATATGGTTTGTAGGAATATCTACTAACGCTGGTGCATTTTCCGAGCGCGCAGTGTTTGGTTGTCTCTATACTGCTGAGCACGCGCTGACTTGTTTGTCCGTATAGTTCATTCATTGGCCATGCGCGCCGCCACGGTTCAGGCTCACATGTGTGGTTACATCGAAGCGGCAGCGGGTAGTCCCCTAACCCAATCATTCGTCCAAGGTGTAAGTGCAAGTGCAAGACCGTGACCGTGACAGTGACCGTGAGTGCATTCATGAGTCCAGTAGCTGGTGTGTGCCGGAGGTGCCACAATGGTTGCCCACCGGAACTTTCCCTAAATGGGGAAGAGAAGGTGGGCATGGAGCATGTGTCGGGGATTGTAGGAGTCTGTGACTCACCTGTGACGGGAGTTGTTTTGTTGTTATTGTTGTGCTGCGTTGTAAAACTGGTAATTGACGGTGTTTCGGTGTTTCAGTGCGTAGTGTATTTTCTATAGGTTTAGGTTTGGGGCGCATAGCATTAGGCTGGGGCCTCAATAAATTATAGAATGGAATAGCCGGGCCTCAATAAAATAGGAGATGATTAGAGAATGGTTCACTAAGAGACGGAGTATGTTTTATTGCAAAGGTTTGGTCAGTTTTTTGTTACGCTACACGAATCCAAACTAAATTATCTATCCCACGACAATAAAAGGGACAATTATGTGTTCGTGAACACCATGGTAACTAAATGATTGAATGATATACGTTAACCGAGGTGGGGGCCAAGTGAGAAGGGATGCGCTGATTGAGTAAACGAAGCGAACGAAAATCAGCGTCAAACCGTGTCAATTTCGCTGACGTAAAGGCATTTGGCAATGACAAAGATGAAAATTATAAATGAGACAATTTATAGACATAAAATTTCTCAAGAAAAAAAGGTACAGATGACAATTACACCGTCTGATCTTTGCTTCATTCACAGTCCTCTGAAACTAGCGATAGCCACCCAAAACCCAAACTGGTATAAGAGAAGCCGCCAAGTTTCAAAAAACGGTCGGCCTTTCAAAGTAGTGATATCATTCAACCAGGGAAAGGCCGCCAAGGTTAATCCTGTTAGCCAAGTTAATCGCACCTACTAATAGTTCGAAAGTTAAATGAAAACTAGAACATTGCTACTGGCGGTAGCAATTTTCAAGTTTTCATTTAACGCCCAAAGTATTATTAGGTGCGATTAACTTGGCTAACAGGATTAACCTTGGCGGCCTTTCCCTGGTTGAATGATATCACTACTTTGAAAGGCCGACCTTTTTTGAAACTTGGCGGCTTCTCTTATACCAGTTTTGGTTTTGGGTGGATTCATTATTACTGGAGCCTACAAACCACAAAGCTACACACTCCTTCTAAAGACTAACTCTACCTTAACCCTAACCCCTAACCCTACCCTATACTTATTGAAGTTGAAGTTTTAATGAGCCTAAAAGCCTATTACACTTATCGCTCAGTACTACAAAACTAACTTAACCTACTTAACCTAACAACCAGACCACCATCAACTCACAAAGATAACAATTCCACCACTTTGACCCATCATAGCACCTCTCCCCACACCCCCGTTACATAGCATCGGCACAAAGCCGGGTTCAACCTGGACCGCACAGGAGAGCGAACACCAAGGAAGGGACTGCGAAACCACCTTATACTCCGAAACGTTGCGTGGCCTTGCAAAAACCTAAGACCCGGTACAGCAAACACTGTCCTGGCCCTACGAATGGTGGAACCCCAAGAACAGCACGGAGCGGGTTTCCTTTCCCAACCCATGTCCCAAACCGGCGGAACCGGTCCCAACGAGGGCACTCCAACAAAAAATGTTCAACAGTCTCATCACCACCCCCACACTCGCACCTGGCCGTCCTTGCCCAACCGAGCCGAGCCAGGTGCGCCCCCAGTTGTGCGTTCCCCGTGCGTAAACGTGAGACCAAGCCCGCGCCACGCCGAGAAAGGCTGTTCAGGAGCCTCGGAATGTCAGTAGTGGGGTGCACCCCAAACAATTGACGACCATTAGACCCTAGCTGCCAGTCGGCACTCCACTCCTCCCCCAAAACCCTACTCACCACCGGACGTAGGTCTCTGGGCCCTAGGGCAAAGCAAACCCTTCCCCCCACCCCACCCAGGCCCCTCTTTGCAAGATCGTCGGCCAGCTCATTCCCTAACACCCCCGTGTGGCCTCACACCCACCCGATTGAGACTGCTAGGCCTTGCAGGCGCAGTGAAGATCTTCCAGCCAATCTCAAGGGCAATTGGGTGCGAGCACTGCAAGGAACGGAAACAATGACCAAGAAAACCAATACACGACCGGGAGTCCGTCATGACGCGGAACTCCCGTAAACCGAGTTCAATCCCGATGTCCAACGCCACCGAAATTGCAACCAGCTCCCCCACAAATGCCGACGGGAGAGCCTCGAGCACACCAGAATACTCTACCTTGAGGTCTGGGATGCACACCCCGACTCCTCCCCGAAAGCCATCTGGCTGGAAAGATGACAAGGGTGCATAGTGATGTGCAGTCCCTCAGAGTCTCAGGCCCAGACAGAGCTGCCACCGCAGCTCCACCCCAGACCCAGGGGGCTGAGAGGCGCACCAAACATGGAGACTGGAAGCCGCTCAACCCCCTCCACTTGAGAAGGGAGGCTCCTGCCCCCGGAGCACCCAGCATGTCACGAGCAGCTTGCGACAATGACATATAATCGTAAAGGAGACGCCCCAGGGCGTCTGACTGACCCCTGGCCAATGCACGATGACACAATCTCACCAGCAGCTCCTTAGCCCGCACAGAGATGGGGGACTCCCCTGCCTCGACGTGTAGTGCGTTAATAGGGGTAGACGGCAGACATCCAGTGACCACCCGAAGCCCCTCATTGAGCGCTACCTGAACTGCCCCAAGGGCTTGCCGAGAACCCACCAGAATCGGGACGTGAAAGTCAGCACATGCTCGTATATAAACCCGGTAAAAGGATACCATAGTACCTCGCCTTGCCACCGACTTGTTGTTTGCCAAGGTCTTTAGCACTCCCAGGCGAGCAGCGATATTCTTCTTGATAGCGGCCACCTCATGTACCCAGCGCAACTGAGGGTCCAGCCAGTAGCCCAAATACCGCACCTTATCAACCGACCTAACCAAAATACCATCCACTGTGATTTATCCCCCATACGGATATCCCCGGTGAAACACCATGAGTTCGGTTTTTGCACCGGACAGTTGCAACCCTCTGACAGCTAAAGCCATGCCTCGAAGGTTATGCTCTTTATACCTCCTCGAATGCCAACATTAGAGCTCTCGGCTGCGCCACGTAGGGCATTGTTGCCATACTCGGAGGTATAAATCGCATATCCTCCTCGGTATTGTTGCAAACAATGTAAACCTAGACACACGGTAGTGTGTCGCGCCAAGTTAGGCAACAATCCTCACAATAAACATCACATCGATTCAATTGTTGAAGTTGTAAACCATTGTAGCGCGACGCCATAGCGTCAGTGTCTAATATCCTGCAGCAGACTTGAGTACATTTCAGGTACTTGGATAAAAATAATAATGCGGTACAAACGCTTAAATTGTGTTGAAATCAAGAGCAGTGACCGACCTGACAAAAATTAACTCGTGTAGGAATGCCAGCTAAGCTGCTTTCAATGCAAAATCTGACCCTAATAACGTTGCAAATGTGTAACTACCTACAACTGACTACCTACCTGCTAACGCTAATTTTAGTCCGATCAACCCCATGTTAATTTCCATAGGGTGATTAGTCATCGATACCGAGATAACGGAAAGGCTTCCAGCTACGAAAGTGAACGAATGGCTGCAGTACGAACTGCGTACCTTTTATGATTGGGAGCCTAGGTGCGTAACGAGGATGCGTGGGATGGCACGTAAGTACGAAAATATTGTTATAACCATTGTTAGTATTTTCGGCATCGTCTCTCATTCGGCGACCCAAGTTCGGTCGATGACAACGTGTATACTGACGTGCGTGCCTAGACACACACTAGTGCTGCACGATAAATCTAAACAACGTTGCCAAAGAAATTGCATTCACGCCCAATTCACGAAAAATAAACAAACTGTAAAATCATAGTAAAATAACTATAATAATATAATAACTATAACTGGTGAAGAGGCCACCAAGTTGAGAGTGGTTCAGCCCTTCAAAGGAGTGATATCGCCAAACAAAACTAACGAAATAAAACAAATTACAACAAAATTAAAACCAAACCAAAAGCTTATAAAGAGATGACTAAGTTGAGAATGGTTCGGTCTCTAGGCAAAAGGTAATAGCAAAGTGTTGAAAACCAATTTCTTGTTGATGTGCCACTTTATTACACATCTGCACGGTAGTAGAGTTTAGTCTAATAAACAATTTTAAAAAAGGACTGATATATCAAAAACCAAAACTGGTAAAAGGAGCCGCCAAGTTCTGAATGGTTCGGCCCTTCAAAGGAGTGATATCAACACACCAAAACATTCGCCAACTTAATCGCACCGAATAATACTTTGGACATTAAATGTGAACTTGTAAATTTGTAGTTCTCCTTCGTAGAATCCTCCTCACTGTGTTACAACATTGGGATCCTTCCCTATGCCTACGGCGCTTTTTTACCTCATTAACGCAGTCATTTATGCAAAATATTGCGTCACTTCCGCCTCTATCCCGCTTCCCCCTACCCTGTCCGCGTCCACTCACTCTTTTTCTTGCCGCTGGCGCGTGCAGTCAGACATTCTTAAGCTAAGATTGTTGAATTCCTAAAGGGAATTCGTTTCGAAAGATCGTTTTCGCAGTTGAACTGAGGTGCGCCATCTTTCCAAGCAAAGCAGCGTGGCTACGAGGCTACGCGATTGGTGGTGAGTGTTTCTATCGATACTGGTTGGAGAGTATTAAGATGGCGGCCGGCATGGTAACAGCAGAATTTGTGGGAACGAAAAACGTGGCGGCCTGTTAGGCCGGCCGAGTACGTCCGCACGTGGATATAATTGCTTCTTGAGAACGTGGCGGCAGTGGTTTAATGCGGATTGTCAGGTTCGTAGTATTTGTTTTTGGTTTGTGTGACGGAATTTGAAGGAGAAGGTGTGGTTGGGAGTTCATATGTGAAACCCATTGTCGGAGTCGGTAGCTGACCGAACCGGCGGGAGCCGCGAGTGGCGGACGGTGGAAAAAGTAGTTGGTGTTGGTGATAAGAAAGTACGAATGGCTCGGTTTTAAAGTTTTTTTTTTTTTTGGGTGATGCGAAACACTGGGGCGTGTAAGGCATCGGCGATACCGAGCGGGAGTAGATGAGTTTTGTTGTGTGTGCGGTTGGATTGTTGGAAAACAAGCGCTGGAACGGAGCTTGAAAATAATGAGCACATGGCGTGCTGGAAGTTTGAGAGGCCATAGGGCAGAGTGGGCGGCCATTGGGGCGTCGCCGGCGGTGTTGGATATTGTAGACGGTGCTGGTCTAGAGTTGGGAAATACGCCACCGCTGAGGGCGGTTTCGGCGAGGCCGCCGTTGTTTGACGATGCGAAGGAGATTGCCCCGAAATTGAGCGAGATGTTAGCTCAAGGTGTAATTGAGAGAGTGAAAAACGGAAGTGTAGGATTTGTGTCGCCAATATTTTCAGTGGCAAAGCCGGACGGATCGATCAGGATAATTTTGAACCTGAAAGGCTTGAATGAGTTTGTGGTTGTACGGAAGTGCTACTTGGATACACTACCAAGGGTGGTAGAACATTTACAACCAGGGTGATGGATGGCTACCGTAGATCTGTCTCAAGCATACTATGCAGTGGCAATAAAGGACGGTGCACGACGGTTGTTAATCTTTTCCTGGCAAGGTTGTCTTTACCGTTTTCGTGTGCTGCCATTTGGGTTGGCTTCAGCCCCGGGTACTTTTATGAAGCTTATGTCAGTGGTGAGGCGCTTCTTGCGCCGGGCCGGTGTGTTAATTTTTATTTACCTGGATGATTTTGCAGTAGTAGGCCCGTCCGCAGCAAGTGTGCGGCGGGATGTGCGGAGAGTGTTGGAAATCTTGCGGTAGTTGGGATTTTTCGTAAATTACGAAAAGAGTGTGCTGGTACCGTCGCAGGCGTTGCGATTTTTGGGAATGATGTTGGATCTAGAGTCAGCCCGTTTTGTGCTGCCGCCTGAGAAGCAGGCTTGTATGGTATGCGTGGTTGCGAGGCTGCAACAAGACCCGGTCACGGTTGTTAAGGAGCTTCAACGGTTGTTGGGGCTGGCAGAAAGTTTGTTGTGTGCCGGGGAGAACGGCAAGTTGCACACACGTTGGTGGCAACATGACCTGGTGACCTGGTGTCGTGCGGGAGTGCACGGAGGAAGCCTCTCGCGCGGTTCTTGCGAAGATTTGGACTGGTGGGCGAAGGCTCTGGGTCGCTCAGTGGTAGCAAAATCGTGGGTCTCGGTGGAGGCCGCAGTAGTGGTGACAACGGACGCGTCGGACATGGGCTGGGGAGCAGCCACTGGGGATTCGCAAGCGCAGGGGAGGTGGCAGCCCAGGGAGGCTACCTTGCATATAAATGAATTATTGGCTATGCTTAAAGCGCTAGACGTTTTTGGAGACCTGGTCAGGGGACGGGTCGTGCGAATCCTTTCGGATAATGTAGTGGCCGTGGCATATGTGAATCATCAAGGGGGGACAAAGTCCCAGATGCTAAATGCCATGGTCCGTTGCCTAGAGCATCATAGAAGTCAGTTGGATTGTGTGGTACAGGCGGCATTTGTGCCGGTGAAGTTGAATGTGACAGCGGATGGGCTGTCTCGAAATTTCTGGGACAGATTTGACTTCCGATTGTGCACTGCGGCGTTCCAGAAGATTTGTAGGTGGTTTGGGACGCCAGACGTGGACGTATTCGCATCGGAGGCGACGGCCCAATTGCAGCGATTTGGGTCGTGGGGACGCTGCCCAGGGGCAGAGTTTGTGGATGCGTTCAGTGTGAACTGGGGCCCGTTCTTTCCGTATCTTTTCCCCCGTGTCCTTTAATTGGACGTTGCGTAGACAAGCTCATCGTGGATCGAGTTGAGTGGGCAGTACTAGTGACACCGGACTGGCAGTGTGCAGCCTGGTTCGTCCGGCTGTTGGCCTGCGCCAGGGAGGGACCTTATCCCTTGAAGAGCGCAGGGGCCCTTCTCTGGGACCCGTACTTGGACGCCGAGTTGGCGGATGAGTGGGGTCCCTGGGTAGTCTGGGGTGTACGTACTGGTTGATTATTAAGTGGGACCAAGGTCACTACAGCCATATTCGGAGCGATTCCGAGGTGTGCACTGCTTTCTAATCTATCCCAATGTTGTAACACAGTGAGGAGGATTCTACGAAGGAGAAATGAAGATTCTCCCAGAGAACTTGTTCTCGCCAGGAGAATCTAAGTTCTCTGAGTGGAATAAGACGAAACTGTGTTACAAAACAGGGCCCGCCCGCCTCCCTGCATGGAATCGTGCGTTTACAGCAAGAAAAGAGTGAGTGGACGCGGACAGGGTAGGGGGAAGCGGGATAGAGGCGGAAGTGACGCAATATTTTGCATAAATGACTGCGTTAAGGAGGTAAAAAAGCGCCGTAGGCATAGGGAAGGATCCCAATGTTGTAACACAGTTTCGTCGGATTCCACTCAGAGAACTTAGATTCTCCTGGCGAGAACAAGTTCTCTGGGAGAATCTTCATTTTTCATTTAACCTTCGAACTATTAAGCGGTGCTTTTAACTTGGCGAATGTTTTGGTGTGTTGATATCACTCCTTTGAGGGGCCGAACCATTCGGAACTTAGCGGCCCCTTTTACCAGTTTTGGTTTTTGATATGATAAGTTACTATTACATAACCATTTTACAGATCCTTATTACAACTCCGACGATGGCGTTTTGGTGAACCAGTGCATATAAGCGTGCTACACTTTAGCTATAATTAGTGTGGCGTGTAACATAGTATATTTTGTGAACTGTTCCTGACGTTACGAAAATCGGAACTTCCGCGATCTGTTACTGAGTTTTAGCAGCTCACAAATTACCAAGAATAGATTGATTGTAGGAATGAGTGATCGATCATTATTATTACATTCATGTTGTGTTATTTCGTTTCGTGTTGTGTGAAACAGCAACAACAACAACAACATTGAACTAGCGCTTTCCTTGATGCTCGAAGTGCATCTTGGGTCTTCCAAATGAAGGCAATATGCGAAGTTTTAAAGTTGCGTTGTATGTCTGATGATGAGTGGTAACTTGGCTCGTTTTTGGTATCACAGACGTTCAATGGCTGAAACTTTGCGGTTTTTTTTCTTACACTTTATTGTTTGTGTTTAGATCTCACGACTTTTGTTAGCTGCACTCACGTTATGTTTTTGTTACCGTACTTACGACGTTCTGCATTCTTTACGTTTTTGGTTGTAATCTTGCTGAAGCTTTACTTCAGAACTTTAAACATTTTCGGTGTTGACTTTTGTAAAGATTTATTTTTGTAACTAATGTGATTTTATGATTTTGTGGTTTTTGGCGTTTGTAAGTCGAATACTTTCTTTAAAAGCAAGGAATAACTAATTACTCGCACAAAGGAGCCAAGTATTAATTCTACACAGATATTGAACATTTCAGATAAATAATAATCTACATCATTAAGGACGTATGATGTGCGTGTGTGTTTGTGTGTTTCTACCTCTACTCCTCCGGAACCAACGCACCTACAAAGATGGGAGTAGGACCAAACGAAAGATAATTAAATTGCACACAGTATAGGTCTATTTTCATAGCTGCAACTTGATATTATCACCCTCAAATATGCGAAAAGCCGCGAAAAAATAACGTTTTTTTTAAACCCCCTTCGTGTATGTTCATGACGTCATAGTTTGTTCATGAAAACCTCCACGAGCGAAGAGAGATGATCTCTCACCTTCGTAGGAGATTACATCTGACTTTCTGCAGATGTGTCTCCAAGTGAGGGATCATTAGAAAGTGAAGTGATAAGGTGCCCATGGAAAAACCTGTACTGAGCAGGACGTAAAGAATATTCTTACAATAAGTAAATCAAGAAAACCCATATAAAGTGTATACTAACACAAATTACAAGTGATGTGTGGCTCTTGGTGGTTACATTCATTCAGTCACGCTATTGAGGAAATATTTGCGCTGATTGAGTGAGCGAAGCGAACGAAAATCAGCGTTTGTCATCAGAAACAGCGCTTTTCTGATAAATTGCCTGGTTTGTTTGCTTCAAAAGATACAAATGTTGGAATGAAGCCTTCCGAAAAACGCGTACTGCACTCTGACCATTTGCTTGATCGTTTTAGACGTGGAATGTCTGTCAGCAGCACAAGAGTTGCAGGATGAAAGCTCCTTGAGCGTAGTGAGACGGCGCGGAATGAGTGAGCGACTCCGCTAGTTTATATAACTAAGATAATAATATTTGTTTGTGTGTCGCCAGATCACCGAGATTCTATTCTACTACTAATTCTATTCTATTGATATCCGCAATGGGAAGTCCACATTGGGATACAGAACTAATTCGTCTGTATAAATAGTAATTCTAACTATCTTTTCAACAAAGATGCACAGTACTGATGACGGCATATGTTTTTACAGTCACAACATTTTCATGCAAACGGGATCTAGGCCTCTGCATCTCTTAACCCTGGCTCTAACTAAATCTAATGAAAGCTTCGGCAACTGCAAACGGGAAATCACATGTATGTGCGTGTGTGAATGTCAGCAGTGGGAATCTCGATAATCCGTATTTTATTGACCGGCCATATAAGGGGGGGATGTCCTAGTCTATATAACTAAGATAATAATATTTGTTTGTTTGTGTGTCACCAAATCACCGAGATTCCCACTACTAATTCTATTCTATTGATGTCCGCAGTGGGAAGTCCACATTGGGATACAGAACTGATTTGTCTGTATAAGTAATAATTCTAATTGTCTTTTCAACAAAGATGGAGAGTACTGATGACGTCATATGTTTTTTCCAGTCACAACATTTTCATGCAAACGAGATCTAGTCCTCTCCATCTCTTAACCCTGGCTCTAACTAAATTTAATGAAAGCTTGAGCGACTGTTAACGGGAAATTACATGTATGTGTGTGTGCGAATGTCAGCAGTGGGACCCCCTGTGGGCTGGGGGTAAAATAGGCCCACCGCACCCCTGCGTGTCATAGAAGGCGACTAAAAGGGAACCCAAGATCACGGTCTGCTAGTGTGCCAAGGGTCTGCATGGCGGAGGGTTTTTGGTCCGTCTTTAACACTAGCAACCTCAACACTACGGTTTGCGAGTGCGCCTACGGTGTGTATGGCGGGCAGGTTTAACACCCGTCGCAAGCACTAGTCGGAAAGAGGTGAAGGGACATCCGCACAAACCGGGCCTGGGGTGGCTGCTTAGAAGATGTTTGGTGGTTTGAATCGCCTTTTGGGTTTGATTCCAATTTGCCCGTTCTGGCCACTTGGCTTTTCATCCTCATCCCCCAGCATGTTGGCCGTTTGCTGCGACCTAGTAATCCGGGGAGGCGGAGATCCTGGCTTTCGGGCTTTGGCTGCTTATTCCAGAGGACGGGTGGCTTGGGCGAGCCGGCCTAAGGTCAATCGGCTATGACCTTTCGAGTCCTGTCGATGTGGGGAGGCGGCTTGTGCTGTATCCATCTGCAACACGGATCCGAACTGTTTGGGTTATCGACGGAGGTGGTGTGTACGGCTTCCTTGGTGGCCTCGCCTCTCGGCATGCTTAGGCTGCCACCTCACTGAGATAGACGGCAGTGTTAGCTTCCTAGTGCAGGGCCCTGGATATGCGGCTTCCGGCCCTGTATCACCCGAGTGCCACGCGGGGCTTTCGTTTCTGGGGGCGCACCGCCGCAACTTATTTTTTGCTTTCAATGGCAACTACTTCCCCCCCTCCCCCAAAAAAATTTCTTCCCCCCAAAATTCTTCCCCTCCTCGCCTCACTAGCAAGCACCAGAGGCGGAAACCCGAGATGGTTGGGCCTGGTGCCCAGTTACCAGACTTTAGTCAAAGTCGGGACCAAGTCCCGAAGTTCCTGGTGGTGACAGGCTAGTGCCTAGATGTTACGCAACTCGGCCCATTCGCTGTACAGAAAGCTCTGAAAGGGATCTATTGTTTTGATCCGAATAGTGTCTCTCGGCTCCGTGCTGGGGGATACTTGTGGAGGTTGCAGACGATGGTCAGGCGAAGAGGCTTTTGAAAGCGAGTGCACTGGGGTCGTGCCCAGTGCATGTCGAGCCGCATCGTACTTTGAACAGCAACAAGGGGGTCATGACATGCTTCGATTTAGGGGGTCTCAGTGATGATGTCATCCTGGACGAACTCAAGTCACAGGGTGTTACGGCTGTGAGGCGTTTGACACGGAGAGGCGAGAATGGTGCCCAGCCAACTGACACTTTTTTCCTGACCTTTGATACGCAGTTGCACCGCAGCACATTACTGCCGGTTACCTGCGCTTGAAGGTCAGGAGTTACGTACCGTATCCGATACGGTGTTTCCGCTGTCAACGCTTCGGTCATACCAGCGGCTCGTGTAAAGGTAGGCCTACCTGTGTTTCCTGTGCTCAGGCAGCCCATGAAGGCGCTGACTGTGCTGGCCCGGAGCAGTAAGTCAACTGCAGTGGTCAGCACCAGGCCTCTTCACGGGACTGTCGTGTTTATATAGAGGAACGTCGAGTGCAGGAACTAAAGGTGATGGACGGGCTTTCCTACTCGGAGGCCCGGAAGAAAGCCAAACTATTGGCACCGGCAATGATGCGTTCTTTTGCGCAGGTGTGCAGTGCGCCAATGCCTGGCCCAGTTAGTGAGTCTGCTGATTTCGTAGATTTACGCGCTGATCTCAGGTCTTTGACGAGGATGGTGGGCAAGCTTCTTACTTTGTTGACTCAGGAACATCCATCTCTGCAGGGTCTTTTGGGTCCTTCGGACCCGGTTGCTGCCTTATCGTCGACATCTGCCCAGCCTGCATATGCTTCTGCTCCTGCTGCTGTTCCTGCTGCTGCAACTGTTCCCAGGCAGGTTAAGGCTTCAGCTAAGCCTCCGCCTGCCCGGAGTGAACCACAGAAAACGTTGAAGAAGAAGGCTCCTGCTGGTAAAGCCTCGACACCACCCGTGAGGATGTCACCACCAGGAGAGAAGGTGAAAAGGTCGTTGAATGGCCAGCTTGCTGAAGGGGTCGTTGCGTCCCCTCAACATCTTGATACTACTTTGCCCATGGAGCAGGGAGAGATTTCCTGTTCTAATTCTTCGGAACTTTTTCCTTCTTCTGAGGACAACTTCGTTCTGAACCTCAATCCGTCTTTTGATTCGGGTGAGGATTCGGATGTTTTCGGATCGCCCAGAGGAGGAGTTGAGGAGAATGATTCAGTCTTCAACCCGCCCTAATGCCTGCGCATACCATCGTTCAGTGGAACTGCCAAAGTTATCGGACCCATGCCAAAGAGCTGCGGCTGCTTTTGTCGCATTGGCGACCTCTGTGCTGCCTACAGGAAACCTGCTTTAAAGCGTCAGATAATCCGGTTGTTCAAATTTATTCTGTCTACCGTCTGGATGCTGACCCTGTGCCACGTGCACATGGTGGTGTTGCAGTGCTGGTTCAATACTCTCAACCACATGCCACTGTGCCTCTGCACACTAGGCGTCAGGCGGTAGCAGTTAGAGTTTCTTCCAACTTCGATATTACTGTCTGTTCGCTTTATTTACCACCGGATGAGGTCTTTGGGGTTGGTGACCTGGAGGACCTGATCCACCAGCTTCCTGCCCCGTTCCTGTTGCTGGGCAACTTTAACAGCCACCATGTCCAGTGGGGGGGGGGGGATCCTTGAGGGATCCCAGGGGGGGGGGGGCTTGAGGGAGGATCCTTGAGGAGTGGATGCAGAGGGGGTCCGTCTGTATCCTGAACGATGGAGCCATGACTCACTGTAACCTGGCCACAGGCAATTGGTCAGCAATGGACTTAGCCTTCTGTTCGCTAGCCATCCCAGTTCACTTCACTTGGGCAGTCACTGCCGATCTGTATGAGAGCGATCACCTCCCCATTGTGTTGTCCACAACACAAGGGGGTTCTGTGGCTTCCAGGCCAGCCCGGTGGGTGCTTAAACGAGCTGAGTGGTCAGCCTGCTGCTGTATTTCAGCGTGCGGTGAAGGACTTTTCTGATGTGGATGAACTTTCCACTCATTTCACTGATGTGGTCCTTGCTGCTGCTAATGCTAATATCCCGTGTACGTTCACGCAGCCGAGACGAGTATCTGTTCCGTAGTGGACACCAGCTTGCGGACAGGCCATTCAGGCCCGCAGGCGTTCATTGCGTGCATTTACAGTGGGCCCCACTACTGAAAACTTTGTGGCCTTTAAACGATGCCGTGCCCGTGCCCAGTATGTTATCCGTGAGGCTAGGTGTACTTCGTGGTTGGCTTATATTTCGTCAATCACGCGTTCCCCACCTTCTCGGCAAGTGTGGAGGAAGGTGCACCAGATCTTGGGGAAGTACGTGCTTTCCCAGGTATCCCAGTTAAGGGTAGTGAATGCCGTGATCTCTTCTGTGCCGGATATCGCTTATTGTCTTGCATCTGTATTTGCACGGGTCTCGAGTGATGACCATTATGATCCTGGTTTCCTCGGGATTAAGCGTAGAGAAGAGGCTCACTCTCTTGACTTTCGCTCCGACGGGGTAGAGGAGTACAATTTACCCTTTACCAGGCAGGAATTTTTTTCAGCTTTGTCCAAGTCGCATGACTTCACCCCAGGGCCTGATGATGTTCACTATCAATGTTGAAACATCTGCCTCTTGCCTCCCAGCAGTTCTTGCTGGGGATGTTCAACTGTGTGTGGGCAGAGGGCTCTATTCCAGCTGCGTGGAGGACAGCAGTGGAGAAGTCATCCCGATTGTAAAACCGGGCAAAGACCCTACTTCTCCTTCCAGTTATCGCTCAATCGCTCTGACTAGCTGTGTCTGTAAGCTTATGGAACGGATGGTCAGTGAGCAGTTGGTCTGGGTGTTGGAATCACGGGGATTCTTATCTGCGTCCCAGTGTGGCTTTCGACGGTTTCGGTCAACTATCGATCATCTAGTTGCCCTTGAATCAGATGTGAGGGAGGCTTTTCGCCTGCGTCAACATCTGGTTCAAGTTTTCTTTGACTTGAAAAAAGCGTATGATATGACCTGGCGTTATGGCATTCTCCGTAATCTCTATAACTATGGCTTGAGGGGACAGATGCCACTGTTGCTTTCTGCTTACCTCTCAGGCCGTTCTTTTCGCGTTCGTGTCGGGGCGACTCTTTCCCGCCCGTTTGTCTTGGAGAATGGTGTGCCTCAAGGAGGTGTTCTTAGTGTCATCTTGTTTGCTATTGCTCAGCAAGCTGCTGTTCCCCAGTCATAGTTTGTCGATGACTTCGGCCTGCGCTTTCTGGCAGCTCGCATGCAGACCTGTGAGCGGCAGCTACAGCTGGCGATTAACAAAGTCCAGACCTGGGCGGTCAGTAATGGTTTCCGGTTTTCTCCGGACAAGACTGTGTGCGTCCACTTTTGCCGCCAACGAACACTGCACCCCGATCCTTGCCTGTACTTGGGACAGGCACAAATTCCTGTTGTCCCACAGGCACGTTTCCTGGGTCTGGTGTTCGATTCCAGATTATCTTGGCTTCCACACTTGCGTCAACTTAAAGACAGGGCTTTGCGGGTGCTTAACATCTTGCGGGTCCTGTCGGGCACTTCATGGGGTGCCGATCGCACTGCCATGTTGCGCCTCTACCGGGCCCTTGTCCGCAGCAAACTTGATTATGCGAGCATGGTCTATGGTTCGGCTAGTGACTCGACTCTCCAGATGTTGGACACTGTGCATCACAGTGGCCTGCGTGTGGCGACTGGGGCTTTTCGAACTTCTCCAGTGGTCAGCCTCTATGCTGAGGCCTCGGAGCCACCTTTGGCAATTTGTCAGCGACAGCTTGCCATTCAGTATGCTGTGCATTTGCATTTGCGTGCTGTGCAATCCAGTCCTGCTTGGTCCATGGGTTTTGGGCCAGACTTGCGAGTCGGTAGACACAGGGTGGGTAAGGGTGATTTCTGCGATAGGCTTCAGCAGTCTTGTCAGGAGAAAGCCTTTGATAGCCTTTGAATTGCCCTGCGTTTTGAGGCTTGGGGGATGCCAGTTGCCCCTTGGATTGTCCCAAGTGGTAGTTTCGCTCTGGCGTCCCTCCCGAAGGGTTCCACTCTACCATCAAGGGCATTTCAGGAGTTCCGGCGGCTGTGTTCTCAGTACGCCGGTTATCAGCGCCTGTTTACTGATGGGTCGAAGTCAGACGTTGGCATGGCGTGTGCTTGTGTGTGTAAGGGAATAACGGTTGCCCATCGCCTTCCATCAGGCTATTCTGTGTTTTCTGCAGAGCTTTTGGCTCTCGGTTTGGCGGTGGAATGGATCGTTGACCTTTAGGGCACGCATTTCATTATCTTTAGTGATTCCATGAGTGCCCTGGAGTCCTTGGAGAATTACAATCCTCGGAACTCCTTGACACAACGTGTCCAAGCTTTGCTTTCCCGCTTGCCTGGCCTGCAGAAAACCGTGCTTTTCTGCTGGATCCCGGGCAATGTTGGGATAGGTGGAAACTATGCGTCTGAGGTTACACGCTTTTTGGCAAACCTTGTGGGACAGACAGGACGGTAATAAATTACGAGCTATTAAAGGCACTGTCGAGGAGTGGCACTCGGCTTGTCGCTGCAGTCGCCGTGAGGAGGTAGTTTTGACCCGTTTGTGCATTGATCACACCCGACTTACTCACCGTTTCCTTTTGCGGGGGGTTGACCCTCGTGAATGTTATTGGTGTTGATGGCCACTTATGGTCCGGCATTTCCTTGCTGATTGTCGCCATCTTGATGGTGTTCGTCGTCGTTTCCATCTTCCGCATGACATTGTGAGTCATTTTGGCGATAAGTCTGTTCTCCTGTCCGGTGTTTTTCAATTTTTGCAGGAGGTACAGATGTATGACAAGATTTAGATTAGGGGTTTGAATAACATCTCTGTAATGTGTGGTGCAGTGGCAGCCCGGACCACTGCACTGTGACTAAGGTTGTCACTAATGACCAAGCTGTCGACCCGCCATTAAGCCTCAATCCCCCCCCCCCCCTGAGCGGGGGGAATCGCGATAATCCGAATTCTATTAACCTCCGTATTGGGGGGCTGTCCTAGTTGTTGTAAATAACAACATGTTGTTTCATGATGGTCTAGCGGATTTTATTAATTTCTCAGTAACAATTAACTTATATTAAACCATGGAAGTGTTCCGCAAGGCAGTTATATGCCGTGGTAGCAAGTCATGTGGCGGTTTCTTTACGTTTTTGATTGTCACATTTTGTTGATGCTTTACACTTGGTCATTTCAGTTATTTTGGCAAGTGATGTTGCGATTTTCTGATCTTTTATTATTTTCTAGTCGGATATTTATTTTAATGCAAACTAAAAATAACTAATTATAAACAGAAAAGGAGCCATTAATTGTACACACCTTTTTTTCTTCTATTGTAAAGTGATGTTGGTAGTCGATAAAGTGATGTTCGTAGTCGACACATGGCTGACGATTATGCTAGGCTATACCTGCTATTCACGACCTGAACTATACGAAACTTGGACTTCCGTAAAGCATGACAGATACGCGAACCGAGGAAAATAGAAAAACTACCTTGGTTAACGAAAATGGGGAATATTTCGGTGCATCTTGTGAGGAAGATAGATTCCAATTCGCAATGGGATTTTGGGCCTTTTAACACTTTTCACACCCTTCCCATGTCCTGCACGTTTGGCGATGCCATCGGAGGTCTTTGAGTCCCTGGCAGGTCTAACCTTTGTGGTAAGGCATTCGTGTCCCCAAACCTCTTACTATCATCATTCCTTGGCCGTTTTATGTACAGTTCCGGTAAAAAAAAACGCCTTCGTTATACGGAAGACGTTGCAGGATGAATGGGT
>JAHWFP010162042.1:0-12110 GCA_023313725.1 Lithobius niger | reverse complement strand
CTCAATTCCCCCCCCCCCCCCCCAGCCAAAACTAGTTATAATATAATAATAAATGTTCGGCCCCAGAATAAGGGCAAGGAAGACGGAAGGGTCTCGGAAGAAACCACTAACACCGGTCCTGTGGAAACAAAAGATGGCAGCATCACAAATACCGTAAATCGTGGATTAAACGCCCATGGGCTTATGCAGTTAATTTGGCAAAAATAGGGGGGTGGGCTTTAAATCCAGCATTATCAATTTTCTAACATTTCTGGACATCTATTACAGAAAATTCGAAGCTTTTGAACGATCTCTGAAAGACCATTTTTTACATCCAGTTAATTACTCTTAATTAATTAATTATGTGAAGAAGGGAGGAGGCTTGGGCAAGAGATGCCCAGGCGTTGTGCAGGTGCTAGGAGCTAAAGGAAGCGTCCACTATTACTACAGGGAGGGAGAAGGGGCCAGTGAACATAGCAAGCAGTACTATCTTTATTCACATCATACAACGTTTTAGGTAATTTTTCGTAGAAAAGCGACAATTTGAGGGGTGGGCTTTAACTCCACTATTTTATGATTTTGACTTTACGGCATTTTAGGGGGTGGGCTTTAGCTTCAACTGGGCTTTTAATACACGATTTACGGTATGGGCGCTTAAGAAAGGTGGACAAGTCAACACGGTTAAGCAGAGCCCTAAAAACACCCACCGAAGTTGCGGAGACAACTGCCTCTGGGAGGGCGTTCCATGGTGCAACCACCCTGTTGGCAAAAAAGTACTTACGACAATCCAGGTTACACCTAGATCTACACAATTTGAAAGAGTGGCCCCGGGTAAAGTTTACCGAACTCAACTCAAAAAAAGGAAGATCCAAAGGAACTAATCCATGAAGGATCTTGTATGTAAGGATTAGGTCCACCTTTAGGCACCTAAGCTCAAGTGATTCCAAACCAAGTACCTTAAGACGATTCTCTGGAGATAGTTCGCGTAGCCCACAAACTGACCTTGTAAAGGAACGCTGTACAGATTCCAGCCTATCAATGTCCTGTAGAAGATGGGGTGACCATACCGGACTTGCATATTCCAATAGCGGACGGACGAAAACTTTAAATGCCCAGACAAGGGTATGTCGGTTAGAGGAAACAAAACACCGCTTGGTGATGGCGAGTCTGCGGTACGCAGATTTCACAATGATCCCACAATGCAAAGATGACTTTAAATCGTGGTTAATTAGAATACCAAGGTCGCGCATTTCCTTAACCGAATTCAGCTGACTAGTTCTTAAAAAGTATGTGTGCTGCAGATTCTGTCTACCAATGTGTAGGGCACAACATTTTGCACCCGCAAGAGGAAGTTGCCAGCACTGAGACCACTGAACGACAGAGTTAATCTGTATTGAAAGAAAATCAGAGTCTTCTTCAGAAATTACCTCACTTGCAATTTTTAAGTCGTCGCAAAATTTGAGTTTAGGCTTGTCCGGTGTCGTATCGTTATTAGTGAGGTCATTCACGAAAATGACGAACAATAGAGGACCCAGATCAGATCCCTGAGGCACCCCACTGACTACAGCTCGTGCAGTCGACAGTGTTTGTTCAATTACGACCCGCTGGGTACGATCTGATAAGAAATCAGCAAGCCACTTAAGGAGTGTGCCACAAAAGCCAATATTAGCCAGCTTGTGCCGCAGTTTGGAGTGAACAACTGACTCATAGGACTTTTGGAAGTCAAAATAGATGACATCCGTAGGAACACCTACGTCTAATGCAGAAGTCCAGTTATCCAGGGCCAAAAGTAGCTGAAGAGTTGCAGAGCGATTGGGCAAGAAGCCAAATTGGTCCTGGTGCAGAAGTCTAAATTTTTCTAAGTAAGCCAACATATCCTCACGAACGATATGTTCCATGATTTTACATGCAACATACGTAAGCGCAATCGGTCGATAGTTGTGTGGATCAGATGCCTGTCCCTTTTTAAAAATTGGGACAATGTGTGCAGTTTTCCAGATGGTAGGCATCCTCCCCTGGTTAAATGATAACTTGAAAACGAATGTAAGAGCATCGTAAACCTCCAATTTAATTTGCTTAAAAAAGAAGGAGGAGAAGCCATCGGGACCGACAGCATGACTTGGGCGTAGGTGATTGAGAGCGGCAAGAACCCTCGAGTGATTGAAGTTTACAGTAGCAAGGTGTGGAGTAGGATAAGGTGCGGATAGACCGGAGGTTCCGGTACCGATCCATTATCAACAACTCCATTTGCAGCGTAAATAGAATTTAGGAGGTTTGCCTTATGTGCATTGTCATATAAGTACACTCCACCATCCATGAATGGGGGCAAACCACGGGTAGTCATTGTGTGACGCCTGTAAAGACGGAAAAGCGCCGACAAATTTCCCTCTTGTACAGTACGACGCTCGTGAAAGTCATGCCACTTGTGCACTAATTGCGAATATTCACGCTTACAAATCAAATAAGAGGATTTTAGTATAGCTGACGTTGGATCTAATTTTAACTTACGCCACAAAAGCAGTTTCCTTCTGCCAGCCTTTTGTATATAAGATGGAAGTGTTGGACCAGTAACACGCCGCTTGGCTGGCTTCTGTGTACTACGCATAACATAGTAATTAAGAAGATTTGCAAAACCCTTCCACACGGTGTCAACACAGTCCCCAAGGAGGGGGAGGAGGTTGCACCAATCAACCAATGCCAAAAACGACCGAAGAGTGTCAAAATCAATCTTGCCCCTATTGTACAATTGGCAAGATGGACCAGAGATAGTACAGTTCAGATTGAACTTGACCATACAGTGGTCGCTATTACCCAAATTTTCGATCTCGCCTACACCAAAAATCAACCGAGGGTCCACAGACAAAAGTACATCCAATATTTTGGTACCTCTGGTGGGGAAAGTTACGAGCTGATGTAGGCCAAGTGCGATAACTGAGTCAAGAAGCTCACGGTTAAGACGGTTAGAAGCCGTAGCAAGACCCCCAATCGACCGAAGACAAGTTTAAATCCCCCAAAAGGACATTCTGGTAAAGAGGATTAAATGAGGAGTTAAAGAAGGTGATTGCATGACTAACAAGTAGCCAGTCTGAGCTATCCGGCAGATAAATAAGTATAAAATTTACTCCACATGATGGAAGAAGCAGTGTCATGCCCTCAACATCATTCCCAATAGAAGTTTTAAAAACTGGGATACCCCGTCGAAAGTTGTTGTGTATAACACTGCAGTTTACAGTTAAAGCTTATAAAATTTAATAGTAATGCTTTATGCATTACCCAAGCCAAAGTATTAAGCTTTAACAAGAGCCTATTCACGTTGCAAACATGTAAATATTCAATCCGTAGCCAATAATACAAAGTAAAGGCCCATTTCCCAATGTTCAATTGAGTAAAACTCAAAACAGGCCTACCTTTTCCGTTTACATGTCCCTACTCCTTCAAACGGCTCCGCACCCAGTCCCTTTGTTCAACCGACTTCTCCTCCCACTTTCCATTGTTCTCGAGGCCCTCCACCAATCAGACCCCCGCAGCTATCCTCGACGTCCGCGCTTTCCTCCCTCCCCCAGCTCAAAGCATCCACAGCACAGCTCACAGATCTCAAACTAGAGAAGGGTCACGCCAGTCGGGAGTGGAGACGCCATGTCCGGAGAATGCCATGCCGGGCACGATGGTAGTGGTTCGTATGTTATAGTTTAGCTTTTGAAAGTTCAGTTTAGGACCCCCATATTCTAAATTTTAGTTTAAATGTAAACTTTAACTCTCTAGCTAGGGAAAATTATGGTGGAGACGTCTGTAGCGGCATCTTAGGTTCTCTCTCCGCATAACGTCAGAGTGGTTCTCTTACTAAAAACCAACTTTTCCAGTTTATTTTAAATGGATTTTTAATCTAAACTAAATGACGGTTTGATCTTTGTGGAAGTCAAATTGAAACAAACTGATGCCTAAGTGTAAAATTGCCGGGCTTTTTATTACTTAGAATAGTTCTCGAGGGAACTAAGGGAGGTTGATCTTTTAGTACTTGGAAAACTTAGAAACATAACTGTGGACGGTTGATCATAAGAAACATACTGTCAGACTTTTATCAGTTGCGGCTGTAAGCCTTGTGGGTGTCTCCGGGAGCACGTAATATTACTTTTTTATTGTGAAAATTTAACTTTTTATTCAAACACAAGTGTTGTTTGTTTGATTTTACGATATACTAAGGTATGTTCAAACTTGCTGCTTTTAATTAATTTAATTCAAAAGCTTCTCTGAAGCAAACTATAATGTAAAGTGTTTTCATTCTCTGTTGCAAAAATAAAACCAGGAGTTTTAAGCTTCAGTCATTTGCTAGATTGATTAATTGTCTTTTAGTGTAAAATATAAATATGTAGCCCATCTTTAATTTTAGCTAGTAAAACAGTTAAATCCACCGTTGGTGGCAGCGATACCGACAGTTTAAGGTTAGGCCCCTTTAATTAGGACCGGCGCTTCATCCCCCATGCTGGGACAGTGTCCATGCTGTGTTGAATAACGTAAAAAGTCGTCATTAACACCGATTAACCTCAAGCTGAAACTCCACGTACACCAGGGAAACCGGGGGCGTTACAAGCACCTAAGCCGTCGTAGCGTCCGCCGTTACTCAGGGGCGTTGCTCAGCAAGGGTGGTCTCCTGTGGGGACCACTCTGCAAACACTGTGGCCATGTATTTCTGAGCCGGTGGGGCGCCTAGTGCGTCAGTGCAGTGGGTGTCGACGGCTCCGGTCGCTCCAACTGCAGGGTAAGATTCCGTATCGTGGCACTTAGCACATTTTTGAATCTGTCCCAATGAGTCACACAGTGAGGAGGATACTATGAATGAGAATTGAAGATTCTACCAGAGAACTTGTTCTTGCAGGAGAATCTAAGTTCTCGGAGTAGAATCTGAGGAAACTGTGTTACATTGATTACCGTCCCACCTCCCTGCTTCGGAATCTTGTGGCCCCCATGCTACGGGCGAAAAGGAGTGGTGTTATAAGAGACGGAGCAGGGCGGAGGGGAAGTGGGGACGGAAATGACGGACATTTTTCATGCATTTCCAAATGAAAATGACGCAAAACAGCAGGTTAAAAAAGTGCTGTAGGGCAGGGATGGATCCCAATGAGTAACACAGTTTCGTTGGATTCTACTCTGAGTACTTAGATTCTCCTGTGAGAACAAGTTCTCTGGTAGAATCTTCAATTTTTGTACAAAATTATCAAAAAAATCAGGTTTACCTTTACTGCTATTATCTTTGTGGTGTCGCTACCAATAGTGGTATCAGTATCGTTGTAGCCTTAAGACTTATCTAGACACATGCTAGCGTGTCGCCACCAAGTGGAAAGGCGGCCACTAACATACTATCTTTTAAATGTAACGACCTTGTATCTGGTTTCAGCCTATTGGTGTAAATTTCCCAAGCAGTAGAAATCTTTGCAAATCGTTGAAGCTGGTGCCTTGGGTCCAGTAACGAAGAAAACTTCAACATTAAAGTGTGGGAACGTGTCCTTTATGAACAAAAAGTTCCCTCTATAACATTGATTTGTGTTACTGGCTAGCTAGCCAAGGACGGGGCTCCCATGTTTATTCTCATAGGGTATAAAATACGTCTACAGGTCGTTAAGGAAAGATAGCATATTTAAATTTTGGCACACAGGTAAATAGTAGTATGGGGAAGTACCTTTTTCTAAAATGAGGGTTGCAGCTAGGAGCACGTGGTCCTGAAGTGGTGTGTAAATGTAAAATTATTGTTGTAACCATTGTTTGGTTTGTCATCCAACAGTCTGTTATATGCTTAAACGTTTTATGAGCATCGTTGGTACGCGTTTGTCAAAATACATTGTTGCTGCAAAGAGGTGGCTTACAAAAACAACAAATCCAACTAAGAGACTGTGAGTCTTTCATTGCAAGAAGAGTTGGAAACAAGATGCAGATCGTGATCACAGGGTACAATCAAGTAGGAAAAAAATTTATTTTTAAAGAAGTATGTTTTAGTAATGTGCCAAGTTTGCTGGTTAATCTAGACCCATGCTAGTGTGGTGCCACCAAGTAGATGAGACTAATTGTGATTGAGTGAATAATTCCAGCTCCTTTGTGTAATTAAAGTGAAGTTCTGGAGAAGCAGCTGAGGGGAGTTAAGCACTGATTGAGTGACGAAGCGAATGAAAATCAGCGTTTGTTAGCCAGTGTGCTCAAAAATGGGCTTGAACAAACTTAAGCATGTGAAGCATGCATATACAATAAACCAAACTGTGTCAACTTGGCTGATGTAACGGCTAATTGGGCAATGACAAATGTGAAAATTATGAATGAGAAAATTTATAACATAAAATTCTTCCAGAAAAAAAGGTACGGGTGACCATAAGACCGTGTTACCTTTTGTAGATTCACGGTCCTATGAAAGGTGTGTTATCCTACCAAAATTGGTTTAAGAGAAGCCGCTAACTTTCCAAAAAGGGTTGGCCTTTAAAAGTAGTGATATCATTCAACCAGGGAAAGGCTGTCAAGGTTATTCCTATTAGCCAAGTTAATTGCACCAAATAATACTTTGGACGTTAATTGAAAACTTGAAAATTGCTGCCGCATGTAGCAATGTTCTAGTTTTCATTTTATTTTCAAACTATTAGTAGATGCGATTAATTTGGCTAATAGGATTAACCTTGGCGGCCTTTCCCTGGTTGAATGATATTACTACTTTCAAAGGCCGACCCTTTTTGGACACTTAGCGGTTTCTCTTATACCAGTTTTGGTTTTGGGTGGATAAATGATTACCCTGTGTAGTTTGCAGTGAGTTGTGTATGTCTGTTTAAATGTTTTGATTTAACATGTAAATATTTTATTTAACTTAGGCAGTAAAACATTTTTTGCAAATTTTTATTTCAGTTCCTACGCCGAAGCATTACGGTAAGTAAATCCTGCCTAAGGCTAACACATTTCTTGTTTTTAATTCGACGTGTCACACGTCGACTTAATGTGGTTGTGGCCAAAAAAGGGGTAGATCCGATTTCTGTTAGCGACATCTCCTCAAAAACCAGACACATTTGTGCAATTATGATCCGAGGAACTTAAAGCCTAGTGGTGGGACAGTTGCAGTGTAGAAGCTGAACGCGTTTTGTGCTCAAAAAAATAAGATATTGAGTAAAATCCTCGGCTAACCTCTAAGAAGGTCCTTCTGCGATAAACCGTCACCCGATAATACACGATCAGTGGCTGACGTCAGCCCTGCCTCAGTGTAAATGTGTGCGCTATATGCCGATCATACGAAAAATTGCGGCGTGTACCTGCGTGTTTCGGCAAGTCAGCTCTTCAACATTACGATCAGTTAGAGGCTACATGCATATGTCGAAATGGCTCCTCTCGTATCGCGCAGAACAATACAAAGTGACTCGTCACTTACCTTTGCGGTGATCTGGATGGTACACCGAATTTCTATGATTGAATCTGGACGGTACAGTGAATGCGATGCGCGCATAGACTTTTGCTGTTAATTACTGCGTTATCCTCGCTGCTTTTCGGGTGTGATGTATTATAGTATTTTATTACGCTTATTTGTGGTGTTGTTTCCTATTAAAGCGAATTATGTCCTGTTTTCACAGTGACGGACTGGCCAGAGGGGGGAAGGGCGGGATATTCGTAATGGCGTCTAAGTTTCAAATTTTTAAAAAATCCGTAACAGGAAAACTGACGTAAGTTTTATTGGTTCGACATTAGCTTTACCCACAGATTTAAAATTACAAATAATAATAATAAAGATAATTATAAAACGCTAGTAAAACAAGTACTTTGTATTGAGTAGCCTTACAAAAATTGGCCACATTAAATTGCAGTGTTATATTCAATGTGGACTTTGTCACAATTTTCTAGTGAATATTTTAACTTTTGTTAATACACCTAAAAAGTGTAAAATAAATTTAAAGTAGTCAACCTCACGTACTCTCAGCGCAATATGATTTTTCCTATTCCCCCCCCCCCTCACCAAATTACCTGCTGAATTTATGAAAATGTGGTGTTCGAAGAGTTAAAAAATGTAAAAGGCTGATGAACAAGAACAACGCAAACGGGAAACTGTAAAACAACGAAGCTTTCAGTTTTTTTTTAAGAAAACCAATATTAGCATCCGATGAAAACTTATCTGGTCAGTGATTGCATCGTCGCACACAAGATTCTGGCTCATTTGTGCCGTATTGTAGTAGCAAAAGTTACGAGATAGTTTTTCTTAATATAATGTGCAATATAGTAGATATTCTTCAGTACACTACGCATTCAGATTTTTTAGTAGTGTCCTGTTGGTATGTCTGCCGTTCCAACTTCATACGTCAGTTACAAATTTTTTTTATTCTACCATACGACACGTCGAATTACTAATGCAATGTTAGTGCATCTTGTTTTAAATTAGGTTACATATTTTTTGTTTGTTTTTATTTCATACACACAGGTATGAGAAGCATTTCAATGGCATTCCTGTTTTATTTATTCCTGGAAATTCTGGTAGTCATAAACAAGGTAAGGGCAATATAAATTCTTACTAGCATTCTATGCTGGAAAGTAGGTAGCAGCAGCATTCAGTGCACTGTACATAGTTTTAAAGGAAAATAAAAATCATGTTTACCGTATTGTCACAATATATGATGGAATTTTCAAATATATGATGGTACTTTTTTTCTCCAAAAACTTTTCCTTTAAAACTGCAACATCACCGTTTACTTCCTTCGAAATCCATAGGTTAACTAAAATTTTGAACACTTAGGATGTTTCAATACACTAATCGACTTAGTTTTTCGAGAGCTATTAAATGGTGCTCATCCCAATCCAGTGGTTCAGTCAGATATGGTAGTTTAAGAATTATTTATAGTGACTAAAATATATTTTTAAAATAGGCTCAATAAAGCAGTCCAAAACCCAAAACTCAATGATGGATTCCTTGTTATGTCTCATTAATGTGGTGGAGGCAGAAGGTAGGAGGTTGGAAATTACTTACATAATCCAATTGATCCTCGGTATTAATAATTTCTATAGGAAGGTATTGCTAAGGTATTTCTATACTTTGATCCTAGGTATTTCTATTTTGATCCTCGTATTAATAATTTCTATAGGAAAGTATTTCTGTAGGAAAGTATTTCTATACTTTTCTAGTTAGCACCCCTCAGAACCAGGATAGGACAGAAATCAAATCTAATGAAACAGGAGATTTCTGTCCTCTCCTGATTCTGAGGGGTGCTAACTAGAAAAGTTGGCCTCATAATTTGGGTCGTCAGTTTTTCGTGGACCACTTTTGGACCGTCAGTTGTTTGTGGACCACCCTGTATATGCCATCGAAAACATCATTACAAGGAATTTTAGCATTCTCCTTCTCCAATGCCGTTACTGTAGAGATTAAAGTTGTTGAGCTTGCCAGCCACGCAAGCCCAGTGCGCATGCACACCCTCCTACATAAAAACGCTGGAAGCGACCGTATGCCATCTTTTCTTCTCTACGGTCCGTATTGTTTGGATGCTTCATACTCTCTATGATTTTTCTACAGTGCTACTGTTGCCTCCGTTCGATAAAGAAGAAACTCGGCAGTCCTATGACTGCGGTCCTTTTCTCTTCATGGAAACTTCCGCGTATCAGAGAGTCTTTAGCCCGGATTACAACTCCGTCGCCTTCACCTTCCTCTGTTCGGTTGGTCAGCCTCTCGCCTCCTCTGCTGAGCTTCTCCACCCTCTCAGCAGCATGTCGTCGTTTGCCCACCGCCCGGTGGTTCTCGCTCTCCATGCCCTTCGCCTGTCCTCCCTTCAGCCCCTACCTTGCAGACAGCCACATCTTCTTCTGTCCCCTGCGATCAGGCTGCCCCCCCCCCCCCCCCAAGCTCCGAATCTTCAGTCCGAGCTTTGCAAAGTCAAGGAAGCTTATTTTCAGCTCAAGCTGCAAGTCAAGTCCCAGAGCGATGCCGACAAACGCTGGTCGGCTCGTCCTTCAGTGGCACCACTTGATCTTTCGTCAAGGTCTTTTCGCCATTCCTCAAGCCCCTAACCTTCGACGATGATGGATATCTCGGCTGAACATATCTAACGGGAGAAGGTTCACTTGCTCATGGAGATCGCCCTTCGTTCCTTCCTGTTACAAGCACGTCATCACCTCGCCCTTTGTCTCCAAGCCAGTATGCTCGGGATTGGGTCACTGCTGCCGCTGCCTCCAGCATCAGTAAATGTCAACGACAGCGTTTTCCCGTGACACTTCTTGTCGCAATTCGCTGTCGCCTGTCTGAGAACCTTCACCTTCGTCCGACAGGCAGCCATCTGTCTTCCGTCAGCCCCTGCCTCCGCCTTCTTTCCTTCACCCTTGGCCTTCACGACCTGTCACCGGTATGATGTCAGTGACGTGGACGTAGCGTCTGCCACCACTGGGAATACACGCCATCCTTCTTTTGCATCCAGCGATGTTGGTTCTTGTCATGCTCACTTTGCCGCCTCCTTTGCTGATGACCCTGACCCTTCGGAAATCCCCCTCCCCGGACCTACTGAAGACCGTCAAGGACATTATTTCTGACTGCTTTCTTTATAAGCCGTCATCTCCTGGTGCAGATCCCGTAAAAAACCGGGGTCTCACCACTGGCTTTTGCTTTGGCTTACGAAACCGTCTTTTCTGACAGCAGGTGGTTCTGGGTCAATTGCCTATACTGCTTACGACTCTCCTTTGCAATGGGGGGCCTGCTCCTCTGCAAATGAGACCCATTGGAACTGGACAAGGATCCTCCACCTCCCCGCCCTGGTCTGGTAACTTTCTTCTTCCGCCCTACAGGCGACACAGATGCTAACCCAAGGAACTTCGATATATACGCGCAGTCCTCACTGCAGAGGTAAAAATGGACTTTGCACTGCTCTCTTTATCCCTCGATAGGTTTCTGTCCCTCCCTCGAAAGGTCTCCGTCCCTTCGTCGGTCCTCAAGGATGACATTCAACTCCTTCGCCTAGGCCTTCGGGCTGCTTCACAGGCTGATGACCTTAACACTACCGCAAATGCGTTATGTAAGTAGTGGTGTTCAGAATCAGCTCAGCTGGAGACCAAACGTCTGTCCTGTCTCATCGGTCATGTCTTTTGGAAGGCCTGTTTCGCCACTTTCCACTTCATGAACTGGCTCACCTGGGCTCTTTTCAACTCTTCTCTTCTCCTTCGAGATGTCACCCTGGACACCGCCTCCAATCTGAACGAATCTGCATGCCACGAACTACGAAATCAGCTGCTGCATGAATCCGATGCTCTCTTTTTAGGGCCTCATCCCAAAGCTGGCGCCACATCTGGATATTACCCGCACCCACAAACCTAACGCTTCTCAGTCTAAGCAGTCGTCTCATTTCTTCAACAAAACTCCTTCCCGACCGTTTCGCCCCGGCGCATAGGACATCTGGCACCCTTCGGATCCTCATGATAATCATGATGCGAGCTATCCTAAGTAGCCTCCTTCGGCCACCCAGCCCTTTCGAGGCAAGGCCCCCGGCAGCGGGCGAGGCCGATTCTGGGGCCGAAGTTCTACGACCGACCAACGTCCCCGCTACGCCGCCCCCCCCCCCCCCCCCCAAGGCTCGATGATCTCTATCCTTCCAATGACGTCCATCCTTCGACCCTTTCTGTAGGGGGTCGCCTAGCTATTTCCTTCCGGCTTGACACATACTAACTTCCGACCCACACACCCTTTCGGTAGTACGCTTTTTATCACTATTCTCTAGCTGGTCACCGTCCGTATTTTCCCTCCCCGTCTTGGTCCTTCGCCCCTTTCATTTGCAGTCAGCTCACATCCAACCAAACCACAAGACCTTCTCCAAAGGTGCTATTCGGGAATATCCCGATCCCCTTCGCCCCGATTTCTGCAATTCATCTTCCTCTGTCCAAAGAAGACTGGCGGCTACAGGCTCATCTTCAACCTTCGGCCTCTAAATTAGCGGATCCTAAACCCTCAGTTCAAAATGGACACCCTTGACTCCATTTGCCACTCCCTTTGCCAAGGCGACTAGACAGTATCTATCGACCTCATCGATAGATGTCTGCACCAACGCTTCATGCATCTGTCCGCCACCTCTTTCGCTTCCTCTACAACGAAACTGTCTTAGAGTTAAAACACCGTTATTCATCTTACTGTGAAACACTACAACGATTGAAAA
>JAHWFP010162041.1:110988-188448 GCA_023313725.1 Lithobius niger | reverse complement strand
CGGCACACGAGGGTCAGATCAATCTCAACGTCATGGGCACATCATAATGCCATTCCACTAGAAGAGATTCTACAGGCAGCTTCCTGGTGACACTCGACGACATTCACCTTCCACTACCTGAGGAACATGTCAAGAAAAGAACAGGGACTACATCGGCTGGGACCAATCGCCGCAGCCAGATCCGTGGTCAAGCCCCCTTAAGCACTTTCAGAACGAAACAGAAGCAAGCCCAGAAGGAAGCAAGCCATCCATAGAACGGAGCAAGCCATCCTAGAAGGAAGCAAGATCCCTTAAAACAACGGTCAGGGCCACCAAACCCTACGAAAGAGAACCAAATTCCTGTTTCACAACACAAATGTTCTGATTAAAGTGCGAAATTCTCCGAAATTGTTTGGGGGAAGCCTGGCGTCCCGTCAGTTCGGTGCCCGCCACCAAGATTGACGAGGTCTGCTGATAATGCAAAAATTATCAGGTTAATATGTTTTGGCAAACAAGAAAGAACATTTTGCCGGCCCTCAGCCTGGCTGGCTAAAAATGGTTTCTTTTTTGCCTAAAACATACTTAACCAAGGGCCCGCCCTACCTCCCCTCTCGAGTCACCTCCTGACAGATTGAGAGGAAAATGAACGCCGATATCGGCCATGCTGCCACTTATATAGAGGAGGACTGCGTCGCGCAGACGCAGTGGGAACATGCAAGCAGGCGGAAACTCACAACCGAAAAACCTCCAGAGAACCATTCCATTGAGGACAATGTAATGCAAAAATTATCAGGTTAAGTATGGTTTAGGCAAAAAAAGAAACCATTTTTAGCCGGCCAGGCTGAGGGCCGGCAAAATGTTCTTTTTCATTTTGACTTGTAACAATATTCTCCAAAGTATCTTTAATTTTTTTAATAACTGGAACGTTTTCCCAAACTTGCGAGGCCGTCGTTTTTTCCGGTTCAGTTAGTATTTTTTCTAATTCGTAGATTTTCATTTGCATTTCCTTTACTTCCTTCTTCAGTTGTTTACTTTCTTTTTCCAGATCATCTATTCGTCCATGTACGAAATTTAATGATTTGCTTAATTCATTTAAATCTTTTTTTGATTTGGGGCAGTTCACCAACCTTGACAGAAATTTTCTTATTTCTGATATTCCTTCCACCAAGTTTATGTTTTCACTACTAGGCTCTTTATCATGTTGATTATCAGTAATCTTGCTGTTTGATTATTGGTTGGTGGAAGTGGTTGTTATAGGTTAGCTTTAGTTTTAGTGTTACATTAGAGATGAGCGAATGACGTACGACCAGTAGGCTCAGGTAGTGTAAATAAATAAAAACGAAAAAGGGCGAGCGGCTGACAATGAGAACGGATATGCGCTCTAACAATTACAAACAAACACTATTGCTTCAATAATGCTGACTGTTAGAGCCGAGTAGAAGCAGCGGGAATCAGATAGACCGGCGTATGTTACGCCGCGGAACAACTATAGTTATCCTAAATGCGATCTCGTGGCATTTAGCACAAATCTCATCATAGCATTGCTCTAGCTGTTTTGAGTTTTCGAGTACCGTACCCCCAAACACAGGACAGGTTTCTCTCATAAATTTACGTCTTAAAACGAAAAAAAGTGAAGAACAAAAGAAAAGAAATACTTACTGAAACAAAAGAAAGAAATACTTACTGTTAAATGTCCAACTGTCAGATTTCCTGATTCCTTCAACAATTTCGTAGAGATGCCGTTCGCAGAGGGTGGACGCGTTTGTCGGCTTCGCATTCCAAATTGCGGTTAACTTATCCAAAATATCCTCTTGATTCGAAAGGTTAGGAGGACTAGACCGTCTGTGGTGTTCAAACATTCGAGATAAATCACCAACTTTGGGGCCACTCCGAACCCAGGCCCGTCTAGCTGATTGCTCAACATACCTATGATCAAAGTTGGCAAAGGTTGGGTTTTCAATATCTCCAATACATGAATTGGGAGAGCAGGCTAACAGAGTTACTATGGAAACAAATCCCCAAGTCCAGAGCATTTCGTCGAGAAAGCAACGATGTTAACCAAACAAACTGCCGAGAAATTCTCCTGCATGTGTGGTTGCTACGCCTCAGATGTCGACATGAAGGAAGTAAAAATCAGCATACGAACAGGACAACTGTTATTCAAAATGGAACGACATACGTTGCTTGGAAATCACCGTTGAATTTCCGTACGCTATTGTAGACAAAAATGATAAACGCTTCTTTTCATACATACACCGTCATCCCTTCATGCTAATTATGCACAGCTGCCCTACACAGCAACAACACTACGCTGACGTTAATATATGTGCAAGAATTTAAAGGGTGGGTGGGGTATGAATTATTTTCTCTCGTCGTGACGTCGGGTGTGTAACGAACGTCATTTGTCAGCCGTCCAGGCTTTCAATTCACCACGCCCTACAACGGAATAACACTAACATGCTGAACATCACTGAACTAGGTCGGCCTTAACAATCTGCATAACCAGATTTTGTCAAGTAGTTTCCTATTTCCCTGCTCGTGAAAAAGATCAATTAGATTAAATAGGTTTTATGCATAACATATAAGTTATAATTTAGAACAGACAATATACAATATGCAACGAGATTTAAAACATGCGCACAGCCTGCCAGCCGACAGCCACACACGAAACACGCGCGCAAACGAACATCTTATCTGTTAACATATATAAGAAGATAAGTTTCGCACATTCTTCCAATAATTTTCAATTTTACTCTTGTTTGGTAAGCTTTTCAACAAAGACGAATAAAGTAAAAGACGATATAATACGGTTTAAACAAGAAATGCGCCATCTTCATGTACCACCATCGATTGTGATAGCATCAAATACAATTGGTTAGTACGGGTCACGTGTGTCTTGTTAGTTCGTCATGAGACTACTGTGACAGTTCGTTGTCTTTATGGGATGTCTTACTTTGAAAGGAAACGGCCATTATCAATAACCTGCATAAAAAGCTACCTGCAAAGTAGAAAGTCTGCACAAAACTCGTTAATTTTGTTGAAGATGTTTTATACGGCGTACCACGAGGCTCTGTTCAGGCCCACCTTTATGACGTGGTGTTTGTAGGCCTATTACAAAATTGAAACTTTATTCCTTTCGCGGATGATATCTAGACACACGCTAGTGTGTCGCGCCAAGTTAAGCAACAATCATCACAACAAACATCACATCAATTCAATTGTCGAGGTTGTAAACCATTGAAAATCTACCTTGTTTTTGTTTTTCGTTTAGTTTTTTTTTTTTGGGGGGGGGGCCGGAGAGAACTTGCTAATATGTATCGACACAATCATGAATTGATGAATTGATACTGTCGGCAAATGTCAAATTAAATAAATAAATAAACTCACGATGGATTATTAAACAAGCCTAAGATACATAGCAAATTTTTAGCAGACGATGGCACCAACCACGAAGTTTCTCAAGCAACTCACGGGAATTTTCAAGAGGGAAATTCGGTAATTTTCAGGAGCCACGCAAGACTTAGAATTTTTCCACGGCAGAACAAGCAGTCTCTAGTCTGTCAACTGGTAGTCAGAGGAAGTTGGGAATTTCGACTGGAATCGCAGGGGATCCGGGAATTTCAACCACTACAGTCCACAGTCAAGGAGTTTCAGCTTCTGCAACAGGAAATACTGCGTTTTCCTTTTGTCCTCTTGAGAACGCGGGAATTTCTTCACAACAGCAGGGGCTTTCTGCGAGAGGCCAAGACGATTTAACCCTAACGAATTCACAGATGGAATGTCATGAGGGGCGAATTGCAAAACACAGATGACTTTCCCTGGCCGATCTTCAAGCCAGCCATCTGGACGAACGCCACACACACGAATCGTTCGGGTTTTCCCCCACTTTCAAGGAAGCAAAGAGCAACAATTATGGAAGACCATTCTGCGCCACCTGCTACACCCCAGCTTGACGACGAGGCAGGCGAGTTGACGTCAAAATGGTCCAAGAAAGCAAGGAAAGGTAAAAAATCGAAGAAATCAAAGAAAACGGCGAAACGAAGGCACGCAAGCAAACTAGTTGACATCACCGCAGTGATCGCCATCGCCAACGACCAATGCAATGACTTTGGGCAAGCAGAAGCTGTTACAGTAACAATCGACGTCGAGGAGAATCAAACGAACCACTTTAAAGAAGCCTGGGAACAGGGACGACGCTAGAATCACTTTACTGAGGAGGCAGCAGTGGGGCAGCAATTTTAGCCAAGGGGGCGAACCGAAAAGTCTACTTTTGCGGTCCTCCCCCCCCCCCCAAAAAAAATAAAAGTAAAAATAACAATCTTGCAATTCTTTCTCACACCCAACGTTCTAAATTGTTTTCTACACTATTTTTTTTTTGGAATAATTTTAAATTCAGCTGAAAAAAAGATGATTTTACAACTCTCACAGTAACAACTAGGCTCCAATGATATGACCTAAGTCCTTCCTCGGCGCCCCCCCCCCTTAGCGTCGTCCCTGCCTGGGAAAAACTCAAGAACCAATTGAGGGAGGAACTCCAGCAACATGCTGCAAGTTTACAGCGTCGAGCACCTCTGATTACCACCCACCTCAGATCGATGGGGAACCGTATTGCAACTCTCCGATGTGAAATGCAGAGGCAACTTTGTGACACCACGTTTAATGAAGACCTTAGTGGCAACGCTCAGCAGCTAAGCAAGTTGAGATTGCTTGGTGACGAACTTGGTTGTAACGCCCAGCAGCTCAGCAAGTGGCAATCGATTGATGAACTCGACACCTTTCAACGCCGAATGAGTGGAAACGGAAAGACGCAACTGCCAGCGCTGACCCGTACACGCACCAGACTCGAGCTGACTGTCAACGCTGTGGGAGTACTTCAAGCCAGATTCCCTCGGGGGGCCCTGACTGCGGAGGGTTTTTCACCACCGCTACAGCAAAGACATGGCTAAGAAGAACTCACGCAAGGTTCAGACGAACGATCAGAAGTGGGAAGGATGCTCACAGACACTTTTCGCGATGCATCGTCTCGCCACGTGTGGGCCCGGAGTGGAAAGCAGCTAATGAAACGCCAGGATCATCTGAGGATGACGACGACCGCAACGACCCACAACCGTCAACGAAAATGCACGGAGACGTCCCAAGACGAACACGACGTAAACCTACTCACCTGCATGACTACGTCTGTCTCATCTCCGGCGTAGCCCCATGCCACGATTTCAATAACGTGGACTGGGAGAAGTGGATAACGAGCCAGTAGACGAATGGACCCAGGGTCGCGGCGAGGGTTGAGGACGAAACACCGCAACGGGAAGAGCGAGGACCGAAGTATGAAATACAGTAGGATGTGGTAAGCCACAAAACTTGACCACCGTGACGGAAATTTTGTGGACCTCCTCTTTGAATGACGAACAGGCATCGGACCCGACGGAACTAAAAATTCGACGATGCTCTGCTTATGTCCACCACCTCATTTACGTCATCCTTCTGCGGTACGCACCTCCACATCCTGTCCAAAGGAAGCACCAGAACCTAACAGGACAATGCCGAAGCTCCTGCTACACCGTGTGTCAAGTCCATGATTGCAACGCCGATGAGACCAACGACTTACGAAGACTCAATGCTCCGAAGTTCAACCAGTGTTTTCTTCTGTTATCAGTGGACTAAGTCGGACCTTCGGGCCGCAACGGTAGACTAAGCCGGACCTTCGAGCCACAACTGTGGACTAAGTCGGACCTTCGGGCCGCACCCTTGGACTAAATAGCACCTTTGCGGTGTACCCTTCTCAGTCACCTTGCCCAGTGCCTGATTCTTAAGATGTCTTGAAGAGCTTTGCAATGCGCAGCATGACATGCATGTTTGCGTAAGAGAGGGAGCGCGCGGCGCGCAGCTTCTTTGATTCATTTGATCGTTCTTCAATGGACATTACACTTTGTAAATTTCGAATATTTCAGTAGTATCTTTGTATTTCATATCGTTGCAAGTGGATCTGCCATTCGGTACATCGGCGAAACCTTGGACACTTGATGGGAGGGGGGAGAGTGTCAGGATGACCCTCCGCAGCCTCCGTAGCGCCGTGACACCTGCCCACATCACCAGCCTTGTTTTCAGGTTCGCGGGCAGTGATTCCAAGCCGAATCCACGTCTGCTCATTTGCTTGTTATAAAACCCGTTTTGAATTGCGAAAAATGGACTTCGAAGTCTGTTATTACACCTGGGAGGGATGATATTTGGTCAGGAGCATTCAATCCCTATATTTTCATGCAAGATGGTTTTTATTTATGCCTATTTGTTTACAAAAAAAACATGTGAAAACAAGGATGCACTAAAACTGCATTAGTAATTCGACGTGTCGTATGTCAGAATAAAAAAAATGTGTAAGTTATGTATGCAGCTGGAACGGCAGACATACCAACAGGGCAGTATTAAAAAATTTGAATGCGTGGTGTACTGAAGAATGTCTACTATATTGCACATTATATTAAAAAAAATTGTCTCGTAACTTTTGTTACTGCGATACGGCAAATGAGCCAGAATCTTGTGTGCGACGGTGCAATCACTGACCAGGTAAGTTTTCATCGGCCGCTGATATTAGTTTTTTTGATAAAAAAAACAAACAAACATTTTTTAAATCTTCGAACGCCATATTTTCAGTAAATTCAGCAGTTAATTGGGGGGGGGGGGGGAGTAGGAGAAAAAACGTCGTAACTAAATTCTATAGAGCATAGTACCTCTTGTCCTCGCACACTGCAACTCTCCCACCCACATACTTGAATTTCGTCGGATCACAATTGAACAAATGTGTCTGGTTTTTGAGAGATGTCGCTGAACCGATTTGCCTTCACTTGTTTTTTGGGCACAACTGCATTAATTCGACGTGTGACACGTCGAATTAAAAAGCCGTCATACCATATGGGCCATGATTGCCAAATTCTGCATCTGTTTAGTAATTTCATACCAATCGGTAAAAAAATAAAGGTGGACGTTTAATTGGAATAAATATACAGATTCGTATCGTAGATCACGCAAGGAACGGAGGGAGCAGTTTAAGAAAACTAATGGTTCCTCGTTTTCGTCACTCCTGATAACAAAGTAGTAAATAATTTCGACCTTTTCTTGAACAACAAACATAGTACGAAGCGTGACTATACTGTTTGTTGAACAAAAAAAGGCGTTTGGTCCAATTCTTTAAGCGGCATTTACGTTTTTTCTCTGCTTACTTGTCAAGTCGACTGAGTTGTCCCCACCAGTGGTTTTTCAACCTGTGGATCGCGACCCCAATGGGGGTCGCGATACGTAAGCAAGAAAAAAATTATTTTACTTTTTTTAATCTTTTAATCTTAAAATATTTTTTCCCCCTGAAATTTAATCATTAAATAAAATTAATTAATTGTAAAGTACTTTTATCTCTTCTAAAATCTAATTCAGGGTTCATACTCATATATGAAAATGAATATCCCTGACTATCCCTGATTTTCCCTGACTTGTTTCTTCAAATATCCCTGACCTTTTTAAAAAATTTGTCAATAAAACAGTCAACTGCTGACTGCAGGCCTGGCATTATAACTCTACCTGGATGGCAGCTGAAAATTTTTCTCATTTTTTTTTTAAATGGACAAGAAGGTATTAGGTCGTAAAGAGAGTGGAACTTACGAGACCACGGGTAATTCTACGAACGAAATTCTAAAAATGAAAAAAATGGTTCATGAAAAATGATTCTAAAAAAACCAATTCATTCTAAAAACGAATATCCCTGACTTTTCACCAATTTTTCATTTTTTTTCCATGACTTTCCCTGACCGTATTTCATATCCCTGATTTTCCAGGTCGGTATGAACCATGTAATTATAATCTCTGCATTGTAACAACTAATCTTTCGAATCTAAAAACAACTTTGTATATTGTAAAATTCTTTAAAATACGAGGGCTATTTTTTTTTATTATGAGCAAATGACGACGTTTAAAATAATTAAAATGCAAAAAAAAGCTCACAACGCTCCTTCAGACCTCCTAGTTGTAAAACCGACGGGCAAAGGAATTTTCTTGGGGGGGGGGGCGTGGAAAATAGTGGGTCGCGGTTTGAAAAAGGTTGGGAACCATTAGTCCCCACCATGTCCGCTCAGTAGCTCTTCAGTCAGCTTCTCGGGTTGGTCGCTACCTTGGAGGTCGCTACGGCCATGGTTTTTCGATCAGCGTCTTTTGGGTAAAGGTTGGGATACTTCTATTTTTAGTTTCATTTACGCCAAAATAGTTTTCAGATGGCGCTCGCAATCGCAAGCGGCAATAGTATTTGCTAAAATAGCATTGTTTTGAGTTACGGATTGCTGCCGATCCTACGTGTTTTGTCCAAAAAATACCGAATAAATGCATTGTTCCGGCCAGGAAAAATTTATGTGATGCCTAGAACATGTATAAACAGAATAACGACGACAAAACAAATAGAGTACATAGATTAGAAAAAAATATTTAAAACAAAATAAAAAAATATTGAATGGATAAAGCTCGACAACAATGCAAACTTTTTCATCGTTGTATATACAACAAAGAAAAAGTTTGCATTGTTGTCGAGCTTTATCCATTCAATATTTTTTTCTAATTAAACTTTATGTACTATATTTGTTTTGTCGTCGTTATTTTGTTTATACATGTTCTAGGCATCACGTACATTTTTCCTGGCCGGAACAATGCATTTATTCGGTAATTTTTGAACAAAACACGTAGGATCGGCAGCAATCCGTAACACAAAACAATGCTATTTTAGCAAATACTATAACTATTTTGGCGTAAATGAAGTTTTTGACGCGGGTAGAATGGAAGATTCCCAACCTTTACCTAAAAGACGCTGATCGAAAAACCATGCTACGGCCAAGATTACGGCGTGTTACCCGCTTCTTCCAAGCTCCAAAGTTCTCAGCTGGCATTATCTGGTAGTACTTCCGTCGTTCGAGAGGTATGTGCATGTGACTTGAGCATGCGCGTGTTGCTGCGGGTGTTCCTTCCGGTTCATGGCGGCAACCTGCGTTGCTTTGTTGATGTTTAGGGTCGTGTGCCCATTGTGTTGATAAAAGATGTGATGATGATTGCTCAACAGCGACGTGACAGTCACTTGACTGCTCACACTGGGTGACCTAGTCACGGGAAAGTGTTCAGCGTGGAAGCAGGTTGGAGATGGTGTTAGGACGAACGAAGTTGAAAACTTTAATTGATTGAGATTTGCTTTGATTGATTCAAACATCGAATCATGGAGTATTGTTTAAAGTTTGTTGGCCTGAAGTGCGTCGCCGTTATGCTTGGACTGATGTTGACGTTAAAGACAACATCTGTGAAATGTGAAAGTGTCAACTCGATCTCTGCGGCGAACAGGTATCCACGAACGATACCCGACGCTATTCTTCAAATATCGGAAAGGCTGAACAGTTACGAAGCGCTTAAAAAACACGATGTGTTCGATGCAGCTACGTCTGCTTTGGTGAAAGGAATCGGCCAACCTGATCTGTGGTTTGACTTTGACAAGGTGGTCAACATGACAAACAGTAGTACATTTACAAACAATCATTCCGATTGTTTCTGGGAGATGGTCGCTGCTGTGGACAAGCTGGTCTTCGAACGGCAAACCTGGGCCATTCAAAGCACGTAACTTTTTTTTTTTTTTGTGTTTACGTACAGTATTATAGGCCTTACTTGACTTGTAGTTCTAGAGTTTTGTACTTTTTGTTTTGGTTTACTGTTGTAGCTTCCCTGAGTGGGGACGAGGGAAGGGGGGGGGGGGGGAGTGTGGCGAGCTTATGCCAATAAGCAAGCACTTCTATCTATTTCTTAGGCTGCACCGCTACGATAAAATAAAAAAAAATTAGCCGATACTGGTACCGATACTTCGTAAATTGAATGCTAAATTGTTTTGTCAGCAGTGGTAATGGAGAGCACTTTCTTCAAAAGTCCAATAATTATTAAAATGAAATTTTTTAAATGGTAATGAACAGTTAAAAGATACATAGGAAGATACTCCGTGATTTCCTGGGCAAAACGCCACAAACCGCACGTAGTAATCTCGAACGGTTCCCGAATTATAGACATTTCAGCAAAATTTGCCAATACCACCCTAAATATCGAAAACCGATCCTAACCCGTATCGTTTTTTTGGGGCAGTCATAGTTATTACTTGAGATTAAAGGTAGTTATGAAACATCGTAACTATAACTTGATCTGTGCTACTCAAACTAAGTTATTCATCCAAGCTCGAAGTATAGTGTGGCGCCCTACCACATTAATTGCTGCTGCTAACAAGTAGATTATAAGTAACATTACATGTAAACAAACACACGTAGATCGCCCTAAATGTTACGGGCGACATACATCTCATAAAGCCACCAGCGAAATAATATAGTTAGGGGGGGGGGGGGGCAAAGCCTGAATGCCGAATATTTGCCGAGTAATACTAAATTGACAATTGAATACTGAAACTGCCAAATACACAACCGAAACTTCAAACTGCCAAATTACCGAAGAGTCAACACCAGATAATTGAGGTATTCAATGGAATGAATTAACCGGGGGCCGAGAAAATTCCGTAACCGAGTAACCACGTTACATTGGGGCAGGTGACATTTTGCAAATTTTGGGGCCAGAAGTCGGCTTCAGTGGACTGGAAGGAAAAATAAAAAACACCTCCTGTAGGCTAGTGTCTTCAATTTTCTTAAAATGGGTTTAGAGGAATATTGAAAAAATAAAAATGGCAAAAGAAACAAACGTGTTTTTTTTTAAGTATTCTGGGTCTTTTTAATATTTTGGGGCAATTTTGCTTCAGTTACTGACACATTTGGAAAATTCTAGGGCCCGAAATTAACTAAACAGTAATAAATTAAGTGATATTTTGGTTAAAAAATGTTTGTCCTTAAGGCCAACCTGAATATTAGACCAGTAGATCCAGTAGCAGAAGTAACTGTCGAAATATTTGAAGGCGTACACAGTTATTCTTTTTTTTTTATGGCTAGCCCCATGTTAATTGGTTTTTACCAAATAACTTCCCAGTGCTCAAATTTAAGACGTACCAATGGAGAGGCCTTGTCGAGACGATTAAAGTGGTTTATTGGGGTGCAAAAAATATATGAAAGGTCATTTAAAAACAAGAACGTTGTTTCTCAGGTTACCACCCCCCCCCCCCAAAAAAAAATCCTCTTCATGTTTGCATACACAGTAAAAAGCATAAATGCTGCCAGAAAGTGAAACTACATTAAGTCTTGCCATTTTATAAGCTGCTCACCTCTTGGACATAATTAGGAATCGACCGATACAGAAAAATACCGATCCGATCCGATACCGTTTTTTTTCCCCACAGGCCGATCCGATACAGATAACCGATACCGATTTTAAAAAAGAGTCAATGGGTCAGGAAATAAAACTCCTATTTCATCATTATGAAACTGGTGTGCAAGAAAAGTAAATTCCTAATTTTTTTTTATCAGTGGTGTCAGTCAGATCCACAGGTGTACCTTCGACTGTAAAAAAAAAAAACCCAACTTACACTGCAGATAGGCCTAATCCCATGACCCACCCTGAATCACCAGTCCTTGGCAAAACTGGCACTCTGGATCTCCCAACACTCCACATAATATCCGAAAAGACGGCAATCCTTCAGGTCTAGTCTTCTTTCGAATAGCCTTCCCTCTTTCCCGAAGCAGGAACAACGATTACAATCCGCCATTTTAGGCCTATTCGGCTGAGCGAAAAACGATGTGATGTTACCAGGGCGCGAAATTAGCACCGGCCCACCGGACAATGCCGGTAATTTTGTTGGAGGTCCGGCAGTTTTGAAAATTTACCGGCCCACACGGCTGGTAGAAAATTCCAAAACAAAACATCTCTTTAAATTAAAAAAAAAATTGATTTCTAATTCCAATTTTAACGGACTATATCATTGTTTACAGCAATTATTAATCAAAAGCTGCATAAAAACAAGGGAAAGCGATGACCAGCTGGCGTTGCAATCGTACATCTCAACCACTTCATTAACAAGCAGTGACGTCATCGGGAAATCCCTGCGTCATTCGCTTCGCACATGCGCGTTAGTTAGGCTTAAAGTGTCTACTGCATCGGCGTTCGTTTTAACTGGGAGTTTTCAGCATGGCAGCACCGAAAAAGCAAATGCGGCTCGACGGTTTTGTTCAGGGGGCACGTGCTACACCAAAGTCGGTGTGTATGTCACTTATGTATGGTGTATTTTCTTTATTAAAATACAGAATTTTGATGCAAAAAAAATAATCAAATTTACTTTTGGGCCGGTAAATTTGTTGGAGGTCCGGCAGTTTTTAACAGCTGCCAGACCAGTGTCCGGTACAATAATTTCCTAAATTCGCGCACTGTGTTACTTGTCGCGTCCCAAACAAACTGTGACGAGTAGCAGGAAAGGGGCGCCGCCTGACCGCGGTCATGCGCCCCAGGGAGCGCCATTGCAAGGGCCCGGAGTGCGTTTAAATTAAAGGTTGGGACGAAAGGCATTTCCAAACTTGGAAAGCATAAATAAAATACAGGTAAGTATTTAGGATAAGTAAAAACTACTTTTAGGGGTAAAACCCCGTTTTTTTTTTATCAGTGGTGTCAGTCAAATCCACAGGTGTACCTTCGACTGTAAAAAAAAAAACCCCAACTTACACTGCAGATAGGCCTAATCCCATGACCCACCCTGAATCTGGCAATGCACACGCGTTGAATTCACTAAGCTGCTGTCCAGATGACGTCATGGGATACAAGTGATGCTATGCAGGAAAGGTTTCTCTCAAGCTAGGTGGAGTAGCCAGTGCGCATGAAGTTGGTCGTATCGGCTAAAATATCGGTAAATAAACACCGATACACAAATATACCGATAATATCTGTAAATACCGATACCGATATTAATATCGGTCTATCCCTAGACATAATACAGACATTTTAAAACAAATGTGCTTTTTCTGCAGCAAAGCCACACGACAAGTAAAGATGAAAAAAAAAGGGTGACGATGTGAAATTGTATTCTTCCATATTGAACCACCTTGATCTTTCATCTTCACTTAAGACGCTCGAGAACTGGTCTGCTAGGTGGCAACTACCAATATCTGGTCCCAAATCTAGGACTTTTCATATCGGAGCCAAGAATAGTAAGTTGGATTACACCCTTCTCGGTACCACTCTTAGCCATGTATTTGAAGTTACAGATCTTGGTGTGTGGATCACCAGCGATTTGAAATGTAGATCACATTGTGATTTTGTTGTTAAGAAGGCCAGACAGAGAGCTTCCATGCTGAGGCGCTGCTGTGTCTCTGGTGATTTAAAGACCTTAGTTTGGGCTTTCACCATATTTGTGAGACCAATATTGGAATATGCTTGCCAAGATTGGTCACCACACTTAACTAGAGCCATCGATCACGTTGAGTCTGTTCAGCGGCAATTTACCAAATTTTTACCTGGTCTAAAAAAATATGACTTACACGGAACGTTTGCATTTTTTAAAACTTGATCACTTGAGTTGCGTAGGCTACGTGCCGACCTCTGTTTAACTTACTTAATCTTAAAGCGGGAGACTGGCATTGATAGTTGTATATTTTTTGAGGTCAGAGGTGATAAGCGTACTAGAGGTTACCCTATTAAATTGACTGTAAGTCAGGTTCGTAGGGACTGTCAGAAGTACTTCTTCTCTCATCGGGTGGTGAATGTTTGGAATGCCCTTCCATCTGAAGTTGTTTTCTCCACTTCTTTGCCTAAGTTCAAGAAAAAATATTCATAAAACAGACCTCTCCAGTTACGTTAAATGGAGCTAACTACAACACAACAAAACCCCTGCTAGTTACCCACATGTTTATTGGTTTTTATTGAATAACTTTTCAGTGCTTTATCCTTTTGATCTGGCTACTTAACTAATGGAAAGGTCTCGTCGAGACTATTACAATGGTGCATTGGAATGTCAAAATCTGTCAAAAATTGACAAAATGGCAGAAATTCTGCCAAAATTTGTCCACGGCGGCCTTCAACACTGTCTGCGTCGCGCAGATTCTGCTACGGGGTGAGCGACAATGCACACCTTTTGAACCACAACTTCTTGTATTAAACGTGGAACAAAATTTTCTAAACAAAATGGCAGCACCCAAATTTTGCTTCCTAGCATACTTGCTTCACTTTATGCAACACAAGAAAATTAACAAATTGCATTGGTGGTTTCTTGCGAATTCTCAATGAGCTTTGAACTGCCATCGTCTTCAAGCGTAGAATCCACCAAATGCATTAATGAACTAACGACCACATTTGAATTCGCATACTTTCACATCGAAGTGGGCATCACAAGGAGAAAAAGAAACACATTACCACAAAAGGAAAACAATCTTCAGAATTCTTGAATTTTCGGTGGATTAGCCTACCCCTTCATTAGAAGTCTGCTCACAAAACTGCTTACAAACTTCTTACACAACATGAATGCCGTCGCTACGTGATGTGAATGAACTCTGTAGATTGTTCTCCTGTTGTGCCGTACAAAAAATTGTTGTAAAACTGTATTTATGCTAGCAGCCTGTAAAGGTCTTTTAAATATTATTTAGTTTAGTTTACTAGTTCAAAATACGGAAATGTCTGTGACTTGTAGCCATGCCCCGTGGGTGAGTTAATGCTGCGTCATGTGCTTGTCCAACATTGCCTTGAAGCAGTTAGCTGAGCTGGCCTTGCACTGGTCATCTGGAAGATTGTTCCACTCATCAATAACGGCAACAGAGAAAAAGTGTTTCCGTGCATTAAATCTACTGTGTGGCTTGTGTAGCTTGAAGGAGTGCCCTCTTAAGTTAGTGGTGGTGGCCATCGTGAAGAACTCGTTTGGGTCAAGTCTGTAATGTCCTTTGAGGATTTTGAAGCACTCAATTAGCATGCCTCTCTTTCGTCTCTATTCTAGAGTAGACAGCCCTGATAGACTCAGCCGCTCCTCGTAGCCCACCTTATCCTTCATGATTACATGAGAAGCGAGTCTCTGCGCGCCCTGCAACAACTGAATGTCTCGCCTGAACTAGGGAGCCCATGCTGCACTGGAGAACTCCACAAGTTCACAATTCCAGTATAAGCCCTAGCCAGGATAAAGCTTTCGAATCGAGTCTAGGTAACAATGTCTTCATTATTGGTGACTCACAGGTCAGGCACTTGAAATTACCACTTGAATCGGGCAGTCAGTCAAGGACCTGGTGTTTTCCTGGGGCCCGTATCGAGCATGTTGCAATGTATGTACCCGAGATACTAAAGACCAAACAAACTATTGACAACCATCATTTTATGTATTGGCACAAACAATGTGGGGTTCGATAAGCATAGTGAAATAGCTGCCCGACTTGCACAGTTAATTAAATCTATTATTAAACTTCTTTAAACCAGTTGAGGAAATTAACGTGGTGGGTTTGTTTCCACAGTGGGTGAGCACTTTTAAGAATTTTTCTCGCTAATTTACAGTTATGGGCCAAAATAGGTTAAATGCCATTTTTTGTCCATTTTTCTTATGTCAAATTATACCTGTAGTGACTCTCCAACAATTAAGCACCACCAAAAGGGTTCCAGTTTCTTCTAAACTAGCATATTTTCGATAGTTTATGCATGCATGTGTCTCATAGCGCATGCCTGATGAAGACAGTAAAAACTATCAAAAGTTTGCTAGTTTAGAAGAAGCTGGAGCTCTCTTGATGGTGCATAATTGTTGGTGAGTCACAATGATAAGCAGCCAAAGTATTAAAACCGTAGCGTCAGTCGAAGTTTTGACTGGAACATCGGTATTTAGTAAGGCTATTTGCGGTATCGGTTTCGGCAACTTTCGCGGAAATATAGATAACTCTGGAACCGTTCAAGATTACGACATGCGGGTCGCAGCGTTTTGCTGAGGAATTCACTGAGTATCTTCCTAGCTAGGTTTAACTGTGGATTACTACTTAACATTTTTTAATTTTAATAATTATCGGATTTTTGTAGAAAATTGTACACAGTTGATGAAAAATTGGGGATAGGATCAACCAGGGTAATTATTTAACAAAAATTTGCAATCTATGTGTAGCTCCTCAACTATGCTTAGTGATTTCAAGTCTTTTGGCAATGAAGTAGTGTCCCCCCAATGTGTTCATAACCTTAGAGTATCAGATCAGGAAGTACATTTCGTAAGTTGTAAAATGAAAAAAAAAATGGTGATTCATGTTTATCCCAGAATTGGGGCAAATATGAAAAACCTTTGGGGAATTTTGAAACAGGCGGGTTAAAAATGAAACACCATGTCAATTTAATGTTCTTTCATTGGTTAGATGTCTGTTGTCCCTCAGGGTTAGTAGCAGAGTCTAGTTGAAATGCTACATACACCTCCACCCTCCAGTGGCCTCCAGTGGGGGAAAAAAAGTGGTCTATAGCCTGCATATAAATATGGTAGAAACTACCATGCAAAACAATTGTAGTCTATCCTTCCTTGGTATCCGGTTTTAAATGACAATAAAGGACACTAAATTGTGATGGACGTTTCACAATTTCATGTTGGTTGTAGTAGCCTACAATATTAGGCATCACAAAACGATTCTAAAAGCTAGGAATAGGTAGTACAAAATAGGGATGGGTCGGTAACCGAAACCGAATTTTCGGTTTTTACTGAAAACCGACTCCGAAACCGATTCGGATTTTGTGTCGGTTTTTCGTACGGTGTTCGAAAATCAAAAAAATGATTTGTTGTTTTACATTTTTGTTAATAATTATCATTTTCTACGTATGAATGATAGCAAAGCTCCTAGCTATTAAAACAAAAATAGTAAAGAAAAATGGTGCCACAGCTAGATCCACGGTCTATGACGCTGCTGAAAGTGAAAGCAGGAGTAAGTTGAAGCTAGTAATACAACTGTTGCAAGAAAAAAAATTAGGAAAATCTGGTTGGGGTGGATGGTGGCAAAAACCGATACCGAAACCGAGGTTTTTTTGGGCGTGAAAACCAAAACCGGAACCGAAATCAAAAAAATGAAACCGACCCATCCCTAGTACAAAACAGAAATATGTTAATTTGTGCTTTTATGGATTGTGTTGTACAGTTCACTCACTTCAGCTTTGTTTGTTAGCAGTGAATGGAGTTAAACCAGTTGTGTTCACAGGTCCATAGAATAGTTGTGCGGGGGACACAAGTTCAATTTTGTCTTCACTGACAACCAGTATTTATTTTCAACTCTTTTGACAAGAAACTTAAGCTCTACTTGCCTTATAGTTGAACTTTCTTCTTCGTCATCTGTGAATACTTGGTACCTATGGTCCGGACGCCTACAGATTCGAAATACAGGGTGGTCCACAAAAAACTGACGACCCAGCATTTTCTTAGTCTAACTTTTCTAGTTAGCATCCCTCACAACCAGGAGTACACAGAAATCAATCTAATGAATGAGGAAGATTTCTGTCCTCTCCTGTTTCTGAGGGGTGCTAACTTGAAAAGTTGGACTTAGAAAATGTTGGGTCGTCAGTTTTTTGTGGACTACCCTGTACATTTGGTCGACTTGAAATCCTTAGGCCTAATTTCTCCATTACAGTGTCCAATGCATTAAAAAAAAATCCTATATAATGAATTGATCTTTGATTGCTTACTGACATGCCTTGTCCAGATATGACACCGAGTAGATGAGGCAAACCAATAGTCGCCTGGTCGATTACCTTTGAAGGGATTTACAATATTACTGTTGATTATGAATGCCTGAACAATCTTAAATCCCCATTTTGCCGTAGTAGCAATACAGGTAGCAAGTCCAGTTTCATCATCATCTGAAATCACCGGTCTTCTTACAGCATGACCTGTGAGTAGTTTTTTGGCTGTCCTTGCTAGCAGGCTTTGTTAAGCCCAAATTTAGTTGATGCTTTGTTGAAACTCATTCCTTTTTCCATCTCACTTAAAGCTTGGGTTAAAGCAACTGAAGAAATTCTCTTACCCTTGGGTTAGTAATGCCTCAACATTTTCAGTCACATGCATGGAAAATTAAGCTGGTTGTGAATCTGCCAGCATGACACTAACCTGTTTCATAATTACCCAGAAATCGTAATATCCTGGGGGGAAAATGAAACCCCTTTCTATGGGCTGATTTACAACCATACCAAGTTGACAAAGCCGCAGAATGTAACCTACATTTTGGCCAAGCTAATACTTTTCACAGAGTTAAGATAAGTCAAGTGGTTAAAAAATGGGAAAGAAAGTTTTGAGTAAAAGGTTGAAAGTATTTCGGAAGTGTTTTTTGCCGTATTTGGAATATTAACTAACCCTTTCTTTTTAAAAGCTTTAATAAACATATTTTGCCCTAGTTGGACTCTTTTATGAAAGATAAAGACGTGGGCAAATGTATGGGTCATTATCAAAATTTAAAGCAACTTTCTGTGAGGTGTTTCATAATTATCCCGGTTGACGGGCCTACAATTTTGGATATTGGTATCGGTACCGCTATCTACAAATTTTTTTAAAACCGGATCGGTGCAGTCGTAGTAGTTAGTGTTGTTAAATTATACCCACATTTTCTAACAAAAATAAATCCCTTTAATTATGATATGTTTTAGCTGGTTCTGGAGCACAAAAAGATATGTTTAAATGAAACGTTTAACCAGCAATTCAAAAACGGCGCTTGTAAAACGTAAAAGCAAGATGTGTTCAGGGACTAAATCAACCTTAAAAGCCTGATGATGACAACAGTTAGTTGTTGAAAATTTGCTGGACATAGGAGTAAGTGTCTAGTTTGTGGAAATGTGCGTGATTTTTTTGTGAATTGACTTTTTCGGAATTTAACCAGCAATAAAAATTTTTCAAATTTTAGCTATTTTGCCTATGTTAAATAATACTAAACTAGAAACCCTTGTAGCTCCTTGAGACATCACCTCGGAGTGATGAAGTTTTTGTGTGTGATACTAATGCTAAAAGACAACTTTTCCATACCCAAGCTATTACGAATTCCAAAAAAAGTTTGGTTCACTGCTGCCTAACTTGGGAGCCACCCACAGAAGACTTAGCTCAACGGCATCGCCCTGCACCATCGCAAAACTTATCATTCATCGCTTGGGACAACATCTGTTGTACTTCGTTCAAACACCAAACACGTTCTTCGCCTTAGAGCACTGGAGTCCCTGGCAATAAACCGCTTTTCATCGGCGGGTGCCCTTCGTGAACCTTGCAGGACCGACAACGGAAAGGAGACTGGATTCACTACATCACGGCCGCCAAGTTCGACGAAAAATGGAATCTCCTTCACGGTCAAATTTGTTGGTCAGTGGTCGACACCACCATGCGCAACATTTGAATAAGACAGTACTTCAACATGTAACGTTTTAGTTCCTTTACATCTTAGTGGTCCATTTTCTGATGAAGAAGAACGTTCTTTCTCCGAAAATTTAAAAAAAAAATGGGATAATTTTTCTGTGTTCATTCCTGGTGGTAAAGTATTATTTTCCTCATGTTTACTTTTTCAACAATATGACATCAAACTTTATTTACTGGCCCTAGTTTCACATTTTTTCATCTTACTAGCGTGCTGGTAGGCTACCAAATTTTCTGCCAATTTTGTTGTAACTTAAATTTTTTTTTAAATCATGAAATCCTATACGAAACTGTCAGAATTTGTTCTATGGATGGGGAACCACAGGTTGGCTTTTGAATTTCAAAGTAGATATCTGAACATTTTTAAAATTGTTTTCTTGTAGGTTAAATGAAATTTTCAGATTTTTTTTGGTACGAGACAATTTTCAGGTTTTTTCGTTCTAGATTCTACTTGCATGGTTCGATTGCTCGACGTGTTATGGTTTAATAAAACCTGCTCCCATCCGTGTTTATTGAAACAACAATGGCTTTGGCGGCATTTATAGAAAACGGTGCATTAGTTTTATGTGTCATTGTAAGCGAGCTGAATTCACATACCCGCAACACCACCTGCTAAACGCAACAAATGGACCTATTGTGTTGCACTCAGACGTTGAGTGTAATACAGCAGATCCATGTGCAACAGGGGAAAGGGGGTTGGGAATCGTACAAGGAATTGTGGAATCATTCACTGGGAGAAGGCGCTTTTGACAGCAGCTCTTGGCAGTTAGCTCACTAACGGTGTAGACAAAATGTTATAAATTTTAACAGATGACGAGCGAAAACTAGTAGTTTGCTTCTTTTGCAGGGTTGCAAAAATCTGGAAAACCTTTGAAAAGGTCAGGGTTTCCAATCATTGAAAGTGCTTGAATTTTGAGTGAGGCCTGCAAAGTGCTCGAATTTTTTGTCTCGGGGAAGGACAAAGACTGCAAGCGACATGGTTTTATGTTTGGAAATGAAAATGAACAAGTTGTGTGCAGTACAGCATACTAGATACCCCTTGCAGTCACCAGGATTCCTTTTTTAGCCGGGACAGTGGCAAAACATGGTTTTTACCAGTTTATTCCACTTATTACTGGCAAAAATCAACAAGCTGCTTCATACGCTTATTTTCACAGTAAAATATATTCTCCTTACAACATCTATGCAAATTTTTGACAGTCAGTTGCATAAATTTGTATAGATATTGTGATAAGAATACTCACTGTGAAGATAAGCATACGAAAGGTAAATAAGAAGTGAATATGAATTTTCTAAGTAAACGATCTGACGTTTTCAGCGGGAACTTTTATAATTTGCCAATATTTGACTACTGTAGGGTATATTTTTTAAAATTTTACTTCAAGTAGATTTTTGGCATATTTTTGTCCAAAGGGGCAAAAACCAGTCCCGCGAAATACCAGTTACCGGCATTACTGTTGCTGAATTGAGACATCTTAAAAACAATAAATAACACTTACTTCACAATAGTTCTTTTTAAATTTTCGAAGAGTTAGCCTCTCTTCTTCAGAAAACACACGACTTATTCCTTTTTTCATGTGTTTTCTGAAGAAGAAGAGAGGCTGACTCTTCGAAAATTTAAAAAGGACTCTTGTGAAGTCTAATTTGTGGACTAAGTGTTATTTTGATTGTTTTTTAAAAAAGAAACAGTTTTTGCTGGGATGGTAAAAACGGGTTTTAACCACTTGATGGCAAAAACCTGCCAACCCTGGCCATGACATCGGCTTCCCCACGTAGCATACTTTGCTAAGTAATTGCCTAATGGGGAGGGATTTGATCTCTCTTTCTCTTGGCTCACAATCCAAGCTCTTGGTTACTGCTATCCTGTCTCGTGTTCCCAGGAACCTTCGCAAAGCCTGTATTTTGATGGCAAAGTCGTTGCCATGCCTACAGAGAGGTTTTAATTCTGTCTTCACGGACGGAATTGTAATTGACCTAAGGGGGAAGGCGGGTGGATACCTCTGTTTCGGTTGGTCGGTATGGAGAAAAGTACTGGGCCGGATAATACCTCCCCTGATCTCGATAATCTTTTGCAGAGCGTGGTACGATTTATTGCGTCGAGGTAAGTCATCTAAGGGAGTTAAAGTTGGTGGCGTACAGGAAAGTAACTTTAATCCTATCCGACCCAGACAAGTGTGGAGTAGTTGCCATGACTACAGAGAGGTTTTAATTCTGTCTTCACGGACGGAATTGTAATTGACCCAAGGGAGAAGGCGGGTGGATACCTCCGTTTCGGTTGGTCGGAAGCAATACCACTCAGTATAACTGATGCTAAAAGGGTATGACCATCGCAACTGTCAGTATGTGAAGGGAAAGGAATTACGAACGAATTAAAGGTCGTTTGGTCTTTATTCTCCAGATAATCGTTACGGTTTTCCCACTTACACTCGATGTTGCGTCTTCTTTTCTCATCTCTCTTGTCTACCAATTCTACGTCATAGTAAAAAAACGTAACGGCAAAATCGATTTCTCTCGTTAAATAAACACAGCTGAGTCCCCTGGGATCTATAGGGTGTCGGAGACAAGCTGAGATACAACCAATAGTGAGGCTAGAGTTGATTATCCCTGTTTTACTATGTCAGCCATTTTAGGCCTACAGTAATGGCGGCCTTAAACATGGTGAAGAGAAAAACGGTCTTCTCTTGTCAAGAGTTTCAAAGATGAAAAAAAAGGTAACAAGGGAATTGAGAGAGGTGACGCAACAAGGGTGAAGCGTGTTACAACAGTTGAAAGTATAGTTAGACAAAGGAGAGTGATATGTGGTTTTCGTCCCTCGGCTACAAAGCTGGTAAGTACTACACAACAGATTACGGCGTACGTCACATAAGTTTACAACAAGCGGTAACAATGAAATACTGAACAGTATTTGGGCTCTGGCCAGAGACTTTAAGGCATTATTACAGGTATTCACTTGATTATGTTAAAAATGCATAATGGGCATTTTTAGGTTACGTTTCGGTAAACATTTATGGTTGTGTGGGTATTCATAAATAACATCAAGCTTCATGCCTTAAGGTGTAATGTACCCTCGGGAGCGACTTAGTGTCCTGCTACACACACAGGTATGAGAAGTTTCAGCACTTTTTGCAGATAAGATAGAGTAACGACCAGTTTCGTGCACAAATAAAACCACACTACGTTTCGGGAGGACAACCTCCCGTCTTCAGGTAAAAATAAACGCTAAAACATTTAAAAAAATTCATGGCAGTATCTGCCGAGTCACCAAGTTTATAAAAACAAACCATTCAGGCATGGTCAAGGCCTAAAACATTAAAATTATTAAAAATATTAAAAATATAAAACATACATTGGTATCATTTGGTATATTTTATATTTTTAATAATTTTAATGGTTTAGGCCTTGACCATGCCTGAATGGTTTGTTTTTATAGACTTGGTGACTCGGCAGATACTGCCATGAATTTTTAAAATGTTTTAGTGTTTATTTTTACCTGAAGACGCGAGGTTGTCCTCCCGAAACGTAGTGTAGTTTTATTTGTGCACGAAACTGGCTGTCACACACAAAGGTAAAGCCTGAGGCGTTTTAAAGGGAGGTTAGGCCTACGTAGTGAGGAAGTGGTTTGGGTGTGTGTTACTTCCCACATGTTTTGCTTGTATCTGTCCACATCCTACCGTTGCTGGGATGAGCATGCTGGGGGTCAGAGTAAATTTCCATATTGTTTTTGTCGTGTTGGTATGTTGATGACCATGGGTCACAGTAGTGTGACATGCAGTTCTCCATTGGCGGCTAGAGTCACTCACAGTGGTGTGATAACAACCAAGAGCAATTCAACAGCTTCAGCAATAGAATGGAATATTAGTGGTGGTCATTTAGGAAGATCTGACTCCCATGGCAGAATCAGCGCAACGCGCGTCGCAGACAGTTGAAGGCCGCCGCAGACAAATTTTGGCAAAATTTCTGCCGTTTTGTCAATTTTTCACCGATTTTGACATTCCAATATAGCGTTTGAAACGTCTCGACGGGACCTTTTCATTGGTGGCGTAGCCAGATCTATAGAATATAGCACTGAAAAGTTATTCCATAAAAACCAATAAACATGTGGGAAACCATATGATAAAGACAGATTAGCTGCAGACAAATGTTTTTCTGACAATTGGTGTCGCAGACAGATGCAGAAACTAATGCCTCTGGAGATCTGACACACGTCTGTGTCATGTGTTTTCCAGTGTTAATCAGGTTTGAAGGTGCGTACTTGTAAAAGGAAATTTGTAATAAGTATACAAAACGAGTCATTTTTGAACTGTCGAAAAGTATGCATAATTAATAGAATTTCAATTTCAAATTCACTTTTTAAAAATAGTAGGCCTTTATCGAATTGCACAGAGCCAGGAGATTGTTTTGACACTGGTGGTTATTGTGATGGAACGCACACAAATTACCTGTGGTTGTCAATGTAAACTTGTATGGTCTTCGTTTGAACAGACACTAAGACCCACACACTTTTCCACCCAGTAGGGATTTAAAACCAAAAAAAATCTTGTTTTAAAAATGTTGCATGCTTGCTTCCATCTTCGTCAAACGTTGATGGTATGATCAGGTGTGCAGGAATGATTTCAAACACTGCATTTCTGTTGCTCTTTTATTCCCATGTCTGACTGAAACTCAAACCACAATATTTGAATTCTCATCCCTTCCCTCATCATCCTCATAAATTTTAAGTGCATGCTTGAACAAAATGCAAGCAAGCGTAGAAGATTGAGTGATTTCTGTAAACTTGGTAAAATTTTGCCCTCACTGGGGGAAACTATACTTCACACATGCAAAACCACAGTGATGTACGGTAAATGTATTCTTGGGTTATAGTTACGCAAGATCTTCCACTCCCGATTATCTGTTCAGTGTAATTTCATAACAGAAAGTAACTTTAAAAGTAAAACTGGAATTGGATATTTTTATGAACTGTTGGCATTTCGGTAATTTTGGGTTGTTTTTCTTCAGTGTTTGATTCATGGGGCAAGTTGGGAAGTGGTCTTACTGAAGGAAATACCCGCTGGACAGGTTCGTTTCAAATGTGTCGTAATGTCAACCAAGTTACTACTTTTCTATACAAGAACTACTCAATCAAAGGCCAGTATTGCTGGGTTGATTTTCAAGTGATGCCATCTGCTACAGTAAGTGTACACTTCCAATCAATATTTGTCATTTAGAGGTCCTTTAACTGTTAACATTATGTTGGTTGTTTTTTTTTTGTTTTTGCCTTGCTTAAGCTGTAGTAATGCTCAATGCATGAACATGTAAATACTGTATACCCTCTGTATAAGCTTAAAACTTTGATGTTATTTTATCGTCGTCTTAAAATTCATTGCAACTGTTGTAACCTAGAATTAAAGACATCTAGATTAGTACCAGGGCCAAAAAATATGTTACCTACCTTGTTTTTTTCTCAGTGCTTCTGTATTAAAAACATGTTGTGTGCCAAGTAACCTCATTGTCACTGCTGATCAATGCTTTACTTGTGAGTCGCACATTTCCTGAGCTAATGTTTAACGTAAAAGTACAATTTTCCTGCAGCATAATTAGCCTATTTGTTATTTGGTCATTGGGTTACTCTAAAAATACCGATAAATCTGACATTGTAATTTGGTTTCAAGCAACGAAAGAAGGCACTCAGTCAACGCACAACCAAAATAGTCACGTTTCACGCGATAAACTTGTGAGTTTTTGGTGATTTTAAACTGATCACCATCTTCAGGCACTTGCAAGAAGTTTGTTTGCAGACGCTTATTCGAATCGTGGCTCTTGCCTGAAGACGACGATTAGTTTAAATCAGCGAAAATTCACAAGTTTATCGTGTGAAACTTGACTGCTTTGGTTGTGCATTGACTGTGTGCATTTTTCCGTGGGTTACTCTGATTCAATTTATTTCAACTCAGAATCTTCCCTCAGTTGGGCTCAGAGGTTCCGGAATGCATGTGTGCATTTATTCTTTTATCGAAAGAAGTTGCCTTTGATAGTGTAAGAAATTATCTCAAAATTACGAAGTGACTGCCTAAAGTTCATCGTCTTTCTCTACACTCCTATCATTATGTAAATATTCTTGCTTCTTAAAGAACCATCTATTGGTTTCACTTGTTTAACTTGTCATTGTCAGTTAGCTTATTTAACTGTGCATTGGTTGGTCGCATTTTGATTCAACTGGACTCTGTCAGGGCTGTAGGAAAAGATGAGTTGGGGGGGAGGGGGGTGCAAATTTAATTTTTAGCCTGCTAATGTAGACCATAATGTGCCAACGAAACTTTAGAAATCTGTAGATTGAAAGAAAATTGAAAAAAAGAAAAGAAAAGAAATTGAAAAAAGAAAAGAAAAATTGAAAAAAAAAAGAAGAAATTGAAAAAAGAAAAGAAATTGAAAAAAGAAAAGAGAAGAAAATTGATAGAAAATGTCAATATAAAAAATGTTGGCATTTTACTGACTGTAGCCGGACCAGGGCCACAGTTACTACTTATTCTGTTGAGCCTATAATTTTTTTTTGCTTGTGTGGGTAGTTCCACTAGTAACAGGGTGGTGTTTTACCTAGAAAACCGTGAAAATTCATGGAATTTGATAAACAACACAGAAAGCCAAGGTATTTCAACATTTTCCGGAAAGTCTTTTTATCTTCAAAGTAGCAAATTCAGATTTTACTTTTTACTTTTAAAACTTTCACTTTGTTTCAGTAAAAATCCCTATCCTTTTTGTTTCATTTACGATAAGCGAAAACTACTTAGGCCTAAGTAATATGGGACGTTAGGTGTTGAGTGCGTTTCTAGTTTTGTTCAGATTATGGCTTCCTACTGTTTACAAAATGTAGATTTACCAAAAAATGCAGTAGTGGCGATTTTAGTGAAATTTTAAAAAATTTCAGTCCTGTACTGCACCTTCCTTCGACCGAAAAAAAATCGGGGGAAAATGTCAGTATTGGTCTGGAAACCGGAAAAATCGGGGAATTTCATTATGAAATTTTGAACGCTACCCTGAGTAAGGAATTGACTGAGTGAGGGGGCAATTTTTATCTCATCAGAAAATTAGCAACATAAAAAGATGATGTTGTTTACTTTACTCGGGGAGCTTTTTTTAGTGCTCTGTTAGACATACAATAGTAACAAGTTTTGACCTCTTCAGGTTGGTTGTACCGTAATGTCTCTTTCTATATGAACTTATGAGCAAATCTCCCAAACAAATAAGCTATACAGCTAGGCCCATAACAAACCAACTAATTTTGTACATCTATTTATGAATGTCTTTTCTTGCAAAACTGAGTGTAGTTTAGCTTTGTACAATTGAGAGATGTTGGAGTAGATATTTGTAAAAGCCAGCTGATTTATTTTTCACACCTTCAGTCTTCAAAGTTGATTAGTTCCACAATAGTGCATTGCCTTCATAATTTATGGCTAGCAGTTGAAATTCCTTTGAGGTTAGTGGCAGTTAAAGCATAGAGGGAAAGAAGCAAGTTTGTGTCCACATTTAACCAAACAGTTAACTACGTAATAAAACAAAGTTAACTGATTGGAACTTCTTTTTGTTGTCTGGTGGAAAGAAAGTTAAGTGCTTTAGCTAATGGTGTTTCCCACTGGCCTCGATTTTATAACCTACATGTGGAAAGCAGGGAGGGGGTCGACTTTATCGGTAAAGATGCATGGGGCGACACGTTTTTTTGCCTCTTTTTTTTTTATTTCTTTTATGTTTGTTTTTAATCTTTTCTCCCAAGGTGAAATGAAGTATACCAGACATGAAATTAAGGTCATTTTTTTCTTCTGTGTAGCCATAATGTTTTAAAGTTGAATGTTTACAAATAGAGAACATATAACGTGGATTTTTATTCTCAGTTGGACTTTATTGTTAACCTTGACAGCTTTTGTGCTTGAGGACCCAGCTGATTTTGTCAAGTTAATTTATGCAGGCTTAGATAACGATTACTTCGTTGCAAAATATTTCTTTTTTTATGCTCCTTTGCTTGCTGTAAGATTTAAGAATATACAGGACAGCAGATGGCGTTACGGTAGATTTGTGCAGTTTTCGTTGGTGAACTTGTTCATTTAAGGTAGACCTATCATATTTTTAAGCACAGCTGACTTAAATTGGTTGATTACTTTTTAATATACCCAGGCTTAAATTACTGATTTTGTGTAAAAGAACATTGTTTCCTTGACTGAAAGTATGTGACAAGCACTGGAGAAAAATAGGAATATTACACTAGAAATTGCTTGAAAAGTGAATGTCTTGTTTTGTCCGAAGTATATGTTCACACTGAAATAAACTTTCCTTTCCCACTATGGATGCTGCATCATGCGATTCTGTTAGAATAACACTAGTGGGTTTGAGAATTGCCATGTCTTACAGTAATCATAGCCTACTTTGTTTTGCCAGAGAAAGACCCTTTTTTTTTGGGTGGGGGGGGGGGGGTTGTTATTGTGAACTTGTTTATTTTTCTCTTCCTCATTCATTGATGTAAAAAAGGCCTCTGCAGTAGAATCTTGATTAACCGAAGTATTATTCCTTTTCTGAATATTTTCTGAAAATGTGAGTTTTGATAATCGGGATTTAGATAAATTACATTCGGATAATTGAGGTTGTACTGTACTTCGCTGACTTGTGGTGTAGTGATTAGGTCAGACCTGTCAACGTTTCATGTGACTGTATGACAATGTGGCCGTATAATTTTCAACACGATTGATCTGTTTGGTGTGTTTACCAGTACCTGCAGGAGTTGTTCTTCACAACGTAAATTTATTAACAAGTTCAAAACTGGACTTGCTTCAGCAAAATTATTAAAATGTAAATGGTCATTGCCATTTCTTTTATCACTAAATCTTGCGTGTTCTTAAATACAGCTGCAATTCCATTGTTTTCATGTTATCGCGCCCAAAATCAGATCTGATTGTTGATAATGCAAACTGATTCACCATACTCGTCATTTCACCAAATATATATACTTTTTTTTTTTTTGCAGAAAAGTTTTACGAACTTATCGTATATACCGCCTCTTCAGACAGCTATTTGTGTTCCACAATCGTGCACTGAAAAACATTTAAATGAGTTTTTTAGCCAAGGTACGATTAACCGGTGCAATTTGTAATTACAATTTTTTTTTATTTTGGTTTCTGGTAGTCATTTAAAGTACTATCGTCTTAGCCTTTATCAGAACCACTTAGAGAATTCCAAAACCCTTCACTTCCGTTTTGCACATCTCTAACTAGAATTAAATTACAATAGAAATGTGTAGACATTTCCTCATCGTTTTCAACCCCAGCTACCGAACAACATTTGAATTTTAAAAAAGGCCAACCTACACCTTGTCTTTAATTTCATCTTGTATATTAATTGGTACTTAAGGACATGTAATTTCCGTGATGATATTAGGCCCGATTTTGCGGTGAGTTTTGTTGTGATGTAGGTGCAATTTTGCGGGATTTCGGAGCAATTTTGCAGTGATGGATATGGCGGCTGAATTCAATAACGGCATCCCATTGGCTCGTATGTTGGCAAAATTTATAACAAAAATTCCAACGGAGCAAATATGGGTGCACAGTGCAGCCTAACTTTGTACCATAAATTTGCACTAAGTGCGTGGCTGATGTTGATATACTGCTCACTTACGACAACCTCGTGCCAACAGCGTTGTCTTGTGTAGCTTCACTAAAGTATTACTTCGGTGATAACTGCTACCGGTATCGTTCCAATACCTAGTTGTCAGTTAAACTGGCTTGTTTTCATTAAATTTGTTTCATTAAAAATGAAAAATGGTGAATTTTGCACTATTTTTGGAAATTTGTGGCATTTTTTTCATGTTTACTGAATTTTGCGACAATTAAATGGGTATTTTTGCTTCAGTTAGTGATTGTTTACCTACCACTTCAAGAATAATTTTTATAACTTGTTTAGAAAAATTGTTGTGAAATTTGTTATTTTGCAAAATCGCAGAAATTACATGTCCTTATTGATACTCTTTGTATAAAGACTAAGCAGTTCGTGAAACGTTTAAAAATCTTTGATGACCCACGTAAAATACTTGTGTGTATGCATTTGTCAATTCAAGATAGCGCCACTCATTTTCTAGACGTTTTGTTAATCTATCCCTTTCTACAGACAACTGACATTATGAAGAGTCTTCACACTAACTGAAGGGGGAAAAAAACAAGTTAAGCTCAGAGGTGTATGCATGCGAGGGGGGGGGGGCAGAAACAGAGCACACACACGCACCTCCTTCTCCCAAGAAATTCTGGTACCTTGTTACAGTTCAAACTGTGTTAAGAGTCATATTCATAAAATGTTCACGCGCATCCGAAAGGGACTAGTCCAAGCTGCAACTAGCAAATTTTTGGTGTTCATTGGCTGCCATTATCTTCTTTAGGCTCACAGAAGTAAGAGTCCTACTTCACCACATCAACTGTTCGACTAACAATCACATTTTTGAATTTTCCCGCTACCAAACAGCAGGCCTTTGCTTATCATTGTGGGTGGTGGATGCTTGCCGTTGGTTCTTCCCTGTCTCAGTGATGGATCTAGAGATGAGAGGAAAGGCCGACATTGTGAATTTAGTCGGACGGTCAGTTCATGGGATATAATTTGTACAATCTGGCGGTGTGAGGGCTTCTGCACGTTCATGAGAGGGACTTTTTTCAAATGCCAGAATGTAAATTTTATGATTATGCACAGTAATCTATCTTTTGTCATGTTTAAATGGCCCCTTTCTAGCACAGTGTTCAGAAAAATCTTGTATACGAGTTGGTCAAAGTGGCTAGTTGATTTAAAATTTTAAGATGGTAATATAACGATCACAAACCATTAAATAAGAAAATTTTTAATAAAACTTCCTTAAAAAAATTCGCTAAACATTCTTAAGCTGTTTGAAGTCATGATGTCAACCACCAAGTGAATCCCACCAAACTAAGACATCAGCCATTGAATCGAAGGGGGGGGGGGGTCAACTTGGTTTTGGATAGCACAACCTCAAATACAGTAGTGAAAAAGTTTGGCGTATCCTTAACAAATTTCTTTCTGGGGATACGTTTGTCTTCGGCGAGCATGCCAAACAATAGCTCTACAACTTTCAATTTATAATAAATTTTGTGGATCTAGCTCCATCCATGTGTAGGGACTTTCTAAAGGATTAGCTGGAACTCTGAATAAATTGTACAAATTTTAGAACTTATTCTGTGTGGAACTTTGTTGTATTTTTTGTCACCAGTTAATGCCTACTATACCACACGCGACAGCTCTGTCCCATGACGTACGTATCACATTAGTGGTCTTAGCCCAACCAGATGGCCAAACTAATGCTGCTCTTTTGTCTCTTATAATGAAATTCAATGTTTGCAGTTCAGATTCCGTGTATAATGTGATTTTGTTAGTTGTTGGCAAAGGCCGCAAAAGCAAGGGGTCAAGGGCTAACTAATCATTGTGTCAGGGCACAGAATGGCTGCTCTTGGTGTAGTGGCACAGACATGCAGAAGTCAAAGAAATTTCCTCTAAGTTTTGTTCTTAAAAACTGGTAAGGCTCGGCCGTTACCGATGCCGATACTTCAATGCTTTACTTCCAGAAAAGTTAATGTTTCTTCAATATTCAGAAACAAAATTTGATGAAAAATTGCGAATCTCAAAGCTCTATGAGCAAGCGCCGTGCAGTAAAGTGCGTTTTTTGGAACCGGTTTTTGTTAAATAATTTGAGAACGACTGAAGCTATCACTCTTATATTAGCACCATTGGAAAGCTCTCGAAAAACGGTTAAAATGGTGTATTGGAAGATCAAAAACGGAAAATTTTGGGCGAAGATATCGCAAAAACCGATATTTGACCAAAACAGTTAGTCGATCCGATCCGATACCGATACCACTAGTATCGGTGCAGATACCGATGCCAATATCGGTATCGGCCGAGCCTTAATAATTGGGTTTCGCACAAACCTGAAAAAACATGGAAGTGATTGAATAATGGCAAAGTAAGTATTATTATACAAGGAAACCGTCCTAATTTTTGTTTTGGGCAACGGTTGGGGGGGGGGGGGGGGTCACAGCAGTGATAGATAAAAGCCGCAAGTTATTCAGTTTTATTATTTTCGGATTTGTTTAAACGCAAAGTGAATAAGGGTGGCCCTTGGGAACACAACTTGTTGTCTGCCCTTTATAGTCCTGTAGATTTTTACGTAGAGTTTAGTGCCTGCGGACGGTATTTCTCTGGTAATCCTAACCACTAATAAAAGGCTTCATCCTTTCTTTATTTTAGTCCATTTCCCTTAAAAAAAAATAGTGTTTGCAATATTTACTTAGGACCTACGTTTGATTGAAATGTGTAAATCCGTTTCCACAAATACAAATATTTAGTAAAAACAACTTAAAATCCTCAAGATATTCTTTAAATAAATGTACATAAATCACTGCAAATCATGTGCATTTAAACCCATTATAACGATACCTCTTACAACAAAAAAGGGTTCAAAGAATTTTGTAGCGAGCTTTAACCGATTGCGACAATAAACCTGTTAGAACAATTCTATTTTTGAGGCTCTCATGCAACAATGCATGCCAAAGTGGTGAAGTAGAGCTCTTACTTCCATGAGGCTGAAGAAGGTGGCGGCCACTGCCCACCAAAAAAGCTTGAACTAGTCCCTTTTCGCTGTGCTTAAACACTTCGTGGGTGTGATTTCTAACAACCAAAGTTCTAGCATTCTATTTCCAAAATTCTATGAACTATTGTTAGAAAGAGGTTTCACTGCATTGGAAAGAGGGAAAGCCAAACAGCAAATATAACATCATACAACCTGTTGAAATAAATACAAGTTGTTGGAATAGTTTATCAGACTTGAAATTTAATGGCATTGGTGTGTTTACATTGACGAGAGATGCAAGCGGTGTATCTCTCGTCAATGAACACATGCCAACACCATTAAATTTTAGGTTAAGTTTTCCGTAAACTCGCAATTGTCTGTAAACCAAATGTTTAAATTTTCATGGCCTAACAGAAATTTTTTTTTACCTTTTTATTATTTGCAGATGTTTTCATTAATAGTAGCTTTCTCAAGCAATATTTGAAATTCGCCGGAGTTTCTTGCGTTCCAGCTGAACATAATTTTTGGGCTGACAAAAAAGCAGTTACCTGTTTGTAAGTTTTTTTTTTTAGGTTGAAGGGATGGAGGGTAGTTATTTTGGTGAAAAAATTTCAAGCCTAAAATCCTTGTTGTATTAAGTAGTTTGCATTTATCTTTTCAGAGCAATCCTGTGTATTTTTTTCTTCCTCCTCCTTCTGGGGACAATGTACGATGCCTATATCCAGCTGTTTGTCGGTAGAAAAACTCGTGTCCGTTATGAGAAAATGGTAGATTCAGATGCAGTTTCCATTAATGACGTAAAGGACGGCACCATGGAAGATGGTGAAAAAGTGGTTGGAACCTCACAAAATCAGCACACTAACAATCAAAATCCACCTGTGGATGTAGTGCAGCCGAATGGCAGTAAGCAATTTTCTGTGTTATAAGGGTTGTCAAGCAGTTCCTTTTTAGATCCTAGATTTTGATTATTGTTAGTTATTCACTCCAAGTTAATTGAAGGTTTTGTACAGCATTGGAAAAAAAAAGTAAAAAGTCTCAATTAAGTTGCACGATTTAAAGTTGCACGTCAGTCCTGGAACACGCATGACATATTACTAAAGTTATGTTGCATTGGCTGTGTGTCAGAATGATCATCAGTTCACCAAAGTACTTTCACTGCGACTACAAAACACAGTCTTTTCACAGTAGAAATACATATTGTGAAGCGTATAGCAGTCAAGTTGCCGTTCTCAACAGAACCAAAACACCGCCAAAACAAACCACAAGACTACGTAATCATCGCCGTGTATAGTATATATGATTGAAGTCCTCTTTCTAGCAAAACTAAAACTATTAATTTCTCCGTTTCCTATTCAATATATTTCGACCAAACTTGACCAGATAGTAGATAGGTATGGAAGGTATATTTATGCCAACTTCTATCAAATTTCATGCAAGAATAAACATAGGAAGCCACACGTAAATTTGAAAACTGTTGACGTGTTGTTGTTCTTGGTCTTGTGTGATACGGTTTCAGAAAAAACTACTGCACTTACCAAAAATCTGAAACATGATCTAAGCCAGAAATTTCCTTGGGCTTCATCCTCACAGAGACCACTTTTTCAATTGGTCGAGCCATTCCGGAGTTACATTGTTTTAACCATTGTTATAATTAGGGAACTTTGCCACTCAGCAAATGCCAGATTCATTCTTCGTGCATGTGTTATGTCTTTGCTACAAGGTTACTTGTTGAAGGGTAAAATGAAAGAATCCGTATTTCAGTTAAACTGATATAGTTTTAAACCAAACTAAGCTACATTGTTAATTTCGAGGCCTTCGGCCCCTAAATTGGCAGCTAGAAACGATAAAATGTCGTATTTATTTCATAGATTCAAGCTTTTAGAGCTGAGCTGAATTGTTTCGAAGTGGGCAGCAACAATCGACTGCTTGCGTAAACCTTTGTAGCGCGACGCCATAGCTGTAAAAAGAGTACACGGATTACAAACAGAAACGTCAAGTGTGCCGTAAATAAAAGGGTTATATGATTGAAGTTTCACTTTACTTGTTAAAATGTAGGCTACACAGATAAAAATTGATAATTTTTAATTGAAATAATTGAAACAGCAGGGAAACAGCATAAGATAGGATGGGAGAGAACAGCCACCCTGCTAAAATCAAGTTCCCCTTTTGCGAGACATCTGAAAGGACTGGAGTGACTTGCAATACAGCAGCATTTAGGGTGAAAGGCGCACCTTATGAACACACAGGGCCCCTCAAACCATAGAATCAGTTTTCTTCTGAGAGCGGAATTTGCAAGTATTCTTACAGATCAGTGGGACAGTAAGCCTAACAAGTACCGGCGGCCACGCCATTTTGGAACGCTGAACTCAAAAGATGAGAATGTAAACAACCGTTTTCAAGAGTGTAGTAGCGCCTGATGAGGACAGACGTTCCCAGTCCGTCGAACATTCGCAAGGAATACTGGTATGGTATTCTCTTTTTTCTGAAATTGTGCGTATTTTGGACCTGAACTTTATAAAATGTGCAATGGATTTTCAGAGTAAAAACCGCTACGGAATTTTCAAGGCCTATTTCCGATGTCCGATGCCAACATCTGTGCATCTCTACGGCACACGTGACGTTTTTGTTTGCAATATTTGATTTGGTTGGTAACTTGGTTACTGAAGCTCCAGACAGGGTTCGTACATGGCCTTGAATTCCTTGAAGAGCCTTAAATTTCAAAACCAAAAATTCAAGGCTTGAAAAGCTTTGAAAATTGGCATTTTTTTTGTAAGAGCCTTGAATGGTCTTGAATTTTGTTAGCGTACTATGTTTGATGAAATACAGTCAATTTATGCTTAAATTCATAAAAAAAAATTTTAAATAGCTTGTCAGCGTAATCTTCTGTTAACGATACGACGTACCTTCGTTCGTATTCACGTGTAAGTGCGGTATTGAAAAGGCAACTTCTCCCGCGATGGGGCAAAATAAATATCTGTTAAATGGATGTTTATTCAATTATAGAGGATAGGCTAGCAAAAAGATTGAATTTTTTTAAGGTCATTTTTAACAATTTGGTGTGCAAAACGGCCTTGAAATTGGCTTCGAGTTGGCCTTGAAAAGGCCTTGAAAATGGTTTCGTCTGTGGTGTACGAACCCTTTGAGAATAATACTGGTAAAAAAAAAATTCTGTGCTGTGGATAATCAGTCCACCCTTAAATAAAATTGTGTTAGGCTAATTCATTCAATTAGCTGCTATTGGGTAAATTTAATTTTGATGTAACGTGTCGGTTTTTTTTTTCCCTAGATATATTTGGTGATGTGTTGTTGACATTTTCTGTTTACACAAATGCAAAGAAGATCTTCAGTATAACTCCTTCGAAGGAAAGTCTAGCTCCTTTAAATGGAATTCGCTTTTTTAGTATGACTTGGGTAATCCTTGGCCATACTTACTTATTTGGTGCTGTCATGACTGGTAAGATATTTTTATGACCTTGTTTGAAATGGTTCATGATGAACATAGTAAGGTTTTTCCTATCACTTAATCTGTCTTTATAGGTCTTAAACGGAAAGAGCTACAGACTTGGGGTTAGGACCATTGTAAAACTGGTGAAATAAAAGTGAAAATGACCAGTGTATTGAAACGGTAAAACCTGTTGATAGAAATTCAAATTTTGGTACGTTAAAAAAAAATAAAAAGGTTAACTGATCGCCAGTCAAAACTGATCACCATAGAGTCGGTTGCGTACCCGACATTTTTATATTTTAACTTTCACTTGTGGTCCTGTTTAACATCTCTGTTAATTTGAAATACAAATGCTAAATTGGTAATAATGGTAGCTGCTGTGAGGAACAAATTTCTGTACAGTAAAACCTCTTTAATACGAACTTTAAGGGGACTGTTCAAAATGATATTATTAACCGTAGTTCTTATTAAACGGACGAGAGAAATTGGATTGCAACTTAAAAAAAGTGTAACCAACCGGTATACGGTATTTTCTTTTCATTCGTCCTTGACGTTCGCGTTTGCGCAAATGGACAAAACTCTTATCACTTCCCAAGATGGAGTCAACTAGCGTGAAACGGAACGAAATTCAAGGGGGAGGAAAAAGAAACCGCTACAAACAGCAAATTCGTAAAAATAAGCTAGAATTGTAAATATTTGTTCGTCTTATCCGTACTTTCGTATTAACAGAGTTCGTGATAGCAGTATATATTTAGTGCTGACTGAGTAGCTAACCAACCAAAATCTTGAAAAAAGTTCTTATTAAGCGGGAATTCTTGTTATCCGAGTTCTTATTAACGAGGTTATACTGTATTTCCTTTAAAAGCCAAGGAAGGGAATGCTTTTCAAACTTCAATATTGAGGGCAGTGCCAATACACAATGCAAATAAATGTTGAAAAATGAATAAATTCAAAAGTGGCAGCGCTGTACTTATACTGCTGTTTGCTGATCAGATTCTATGCCGATACTGGTCGAGTATTGGGAGACCTGGGATATTTTTTTTTAAATAAAACTAAGCACTTTGGCTTTTACCAGCTTGATTTAGGACTAAAAGACAATGCTAACCCAAAAATGTTCAATTTTGTGACTTCGTTAGTAAATTTCTTGCTCTTGGGTGTCTTTTCTTATAAAACTTTTTGGATTTGTTAAATAACTTCAGAATGATTTGAGCTATAGACTTTTTAGAGCACCTAATAAAGGCGCTAATTGATTAATATGTAAATTAGGCTTGTGCATATTCATGCGTATGAATATATAATTCATTGGTATTTGATGATAACGCAAGGAGTCAGAGGATTATAAAGGTTACAGCATTTTTAAGAGAGTCGTGAAGAACTTTGATATCCCGAAATTTCTTTTAAGCACTTTCATATGTTACCATCCATAAAGTTCCTTTAATCTCGAAGTATCGGTATCGAAAAAAGTATTAGCATTGAGAATATATCGGTATCGTGATACCAATGCTTGGAATAATAAAACTATCGATATCAAGTTGAAAAACCTGGTATCTGCAACCGTAAGCATTACAACACTTGAGTTAAAGTCAGCACAAATTAACAAAAAACAGCAAGTGAAGAGCTAACAAGCAAACCATCTGTATTATAGTTTGGCTTTGCGAACATACAATAAGGCTTATCTCATTGATCTTGCTGAACCGATATCTGCCAGTCAGAGCTGATCGGTAATAATTATTATTGTTTTTAATCCTACAGATAACATGATGGTGCTCGTAGATGTAGTGAAATCATTTGCGTTTCAACTAGTTGCTGAAGGAACCATGTCAGTGGATTCATTTTTTGTGTTGAGGTAATTTTCAGGTCCTATTTTTGCTCCAATGATATGATAAGTACAGTATTCATGTAATCAGACAAGTTGAATTGCAATGTGGTACTACTGGCAGCTTAAATACTTAGCAACTAATACTGTTGTTGTTTTTTGTGTGTGTTGACACAAACTATTTCAAAGCTCTTAAAGGGTCTCACTCTTTAATATTTTTTTGTATCCATGAAATAAAGTTCACACCATTTAACATAATTATGGCAGAAGACAGCAAAATTGTGCCGTACAGAAAGAAAGCCAACATTCATTATGATCAAGGGTTTGATAGTTCGAGTCTGAAGAAACCTTTTATAGGTGCATGTGGGGAAGAAAATTACTTCACTACGGTCCAGCTTATCACAACCAGAGGGTGTCAAGGGGTTCTGCTGATCCTTCTGTAACAGGGTGTAATTTCTCTCCAATATTGGGTTTTCGTAAGTACGTGTGTAACAATACTGCACAATATACTTGCTAATGTAAATAAAGCCAAACAAAAATTCACAAGGCTGCTAAAACCGTACTGGCCCGGTTGTGAAGCAGCTTGAATATAAGGCGAATTAACATTTTGGGCTCATAAATCAAAAAATAAATAAACTGGCACGATTATAAGATGGACGACTTTCACCCAAGATTCTGCCAGTGCCTCTATTACCTGTATAGTTGATACCATAGCAGCGTTTGCTAACGCTGATTCAGGATCTTATTTTTCGTCATACAGGTTTGTTTTTTTTTAATTGTGGACTCCATAACATTTTTTTAGGTCCACTTTTAGTTATATTTTAGTTTTTGCTAAATAATTCAAAAACTAGATCTGCTGGCTCATTAGGTTAGGCAGTCAACGAGAACACCATTAGCTTCACCAGTGGGGTTCGTGGCCTCAGAAACTAGAGTATTTTTAAGCAATCTGCGTGAATTTGAAACTGTCGTGCAAACTATAGATGCAATTTTCATACAAATTCGTTAAACATTTTTCAAAACAATTTTGTTGGGGGAAACAAGTTCCTTCTGTAATGGGGCCTCACTGGGTTCACAGGGGGCCCAATCCGACACTGACATCAGAGATACAATTAAGTAAATATTTTTAATGAATTTTTTATGTGAAATATGCTGAAACTTAAGGTTTCCTTTTGTGTTTACAGCGGCTTACTGTTGACCTATCTATATTTGAAAGAACATGAAAAAACAGATGGAAAGATCAATTGGATAAAATTTTACATTCATCGATATTGGAGGTAAGTTTTTAATATTTTTTTTATAGCCGACGAAATATATATTACCTGTTTTAATAGCAGTTCCCCCCTTTTGAGCCTATTTTCCCCTAGAATCTTGAAAGTTGTCTTCCCTGCCGGGCTCGTACGGTACTGCGCATGTGTGGGCCTTGGTCGGCTTATATAAGCTCCAGCGCAGCCTTCCGTTGGCATCATTTCTCCTAGGGCGGTCGCTGTGTGTGGTCGCTCTTGAGCTTTCCCCGCCTGGCCCTCCGCATACCTCCGCCCCGCGGAAGGGCTCCACCGTTTCAGCTTCAGCTTCCGCGGCTCCTTCTCGGCATAATTGTCTACCTCTAATGCAGACCTGCTCTCCTTCGCCCTGCTCGGGCTTACCGCCTCCGCCTTCCCTTCCGTTGGGAAGCCCCTCGTCTGCTGCTCCCTTCAAGGATCCATTAACCCAGGGCGACGCATCCCGTTCATGTGCCTCTGCCTCCGTTTCTCGACCTACCGTCTCTCCATCTTTGCCCAACATGCTTCGCCACTCTTCCTAACGCGAATCCACTTCCGCTCCATTAGGGTTTGTCCATCACGGCACTCATTCGGTTTGGGCCTGCGGATCTTCCGCACCCTCTCAACCAACAGACTTTGTTCCTTCACCTGAGAAGGGTCACGTTTCCCTCCTCCGTCCCTATATTTCCCAAGGACCTGCCCAGCACTCTGGGCGCCTCCCAGTGACACACTCCTGCCTTCACCGCCAACCTCGACAACCGCCTTCCGCGGTTTTTCCTGAACTTACCTCATACTTCCCTTCTGCTGCCCAGAGGGGAACCTTCCGAAAATTTGGATCCTCCTTCACAGCCTCCGCCCCGGAAGCTTCTTCCGCATCATCCGCACCGTCCTTTCCACTTCCGCTACTACCATCACCTTTGGTTAAGATTCCTCTCGGTGCAGATTCCCATTCATCTCCAGCTTTCTTCCCTACAGATTCCTTGCGGCTTCCGCTTCCGACATTCAACAGACCAATTCTACACCCAGACCTTCCTTCCGGAGATCATCCTCTGCCTCCGGCCTCTGAGGCTTCCGGCGCCTCACCTCGTACGTTTAACGTACTCTGTGATGAAGACCTTCACTATGATGTCCAATTCACTATTCTCGAGCCACTATCTCCGCAATTTCTCTCGTTGACGCCACGCTCTCCTCTGACTCTATGACATCACCATGTAGCCATAAAGGGTATCACCCCTCTTTCATCACTACCGTCATCCGCAAGACTGCGAGCAACTACATCTGCTCCACCTTCTTGCACGAAAGACCTGACTCCTTCCTCACCTCTTCCTTAACTACAGTCTTCCGCTGTCAGCATCGTCTTCGCATTTCTGGTCCTCCATCGCCAACACATGCAGCTCCTCCATTTCTGCTCCATCCTGGATACAGTACCCGGTCCCTCCACATTACCTACACTATACATTCTGGGCTGCGATGCCCTTCCTCCTCCGCCTGCACTCTACCCTCGATTTCTTCCACGTCTCGCCTTTCAGCAACTCTGAATTTGCTTCGCATTCGACAGACATCTCCGCCTCCCTCCGCCTACCATCCTCCATCGCATACGCCCATCAGGCTGTGATCATTGGTCTTCACTTTCTTCTACCTCCACCGGAAACTTCTGATGTTTTCAAAAAAAAACAAAGAAACCCCTATACTTTGACACGTTGTCATTCGACAATGCACCATTTTGCCTGCATATCGTTCCACCCAGCCTGACTCTCTCTGCACGGACGGCCGCTGCCTCTAGTACACCGTTTCCTCTCCTTCACGTTCTCGCCAACAGATGGCGCGCCTCATTACATCATAACCGCCAACATTCAAACTCCTGCCTGCAGTAACCGTCATTCTCACACAAGTCCTCCGTCATGGCGGACTCTTCCGCGTCCAGTGACTCCGGCCATGATCCAGTCGATCCTCCGCAAGCTGTTCCAGCCATCCTGCCTAACTTTCCTTCTCCAAAGCCTTGTAGATGTCCTGGGTATGGTGCTCTCTCTACAAAGAAGCGATTCAACCCACATCCATGCTGCCAACGCCATCGTTTATGTGACGGTTGGACTAGAAAATGCAAGATATGTTTAAGCATTTCGCCTCCTCGCTGGACTATTATACGGAAGCCCCAACAGTTATCAAAACAGCGTGCAGACCGGGCACGGCGACGAAAGGAAGCTGCCTCTACCAACCTGAAGGCCGCAGTATTATCACCCAAGATTATCTCCCGTTCCTCCGCACCACAAAGCCTTCCCAGCACTTCCACTGTTGACAGGTCAGCACAGGAGGGTGCCTCCGTCTCTGTACCACCGTCTGTTTCACGTCAACCTAAACATCAGGCCCTCAAAACTTCCCGCATTGTCGCCTCCTTGAAGTGGAAGACACCGCCTCTTGCATCACTTACAGCCTCTCCGAAACAACGCAAGTTATCCGTCAAGCATCCTGATCCTGCCATATGACAACCACGCAAGCAACCGAAGGTCTCCCATAGACACCCTCCGCATCCTTCTCCCCATCCGCGACACCCTGTAACGGCGGCAGTTTCAGCTATTCCCGGTACATCTGGCTTCTACTCTACGAAAACTTGCACACCTTCTTCTACGTCAGTAAAGATCAAAGCAGCACGCCTTCCCTTTGCATATCACGCTACCTTCCGCTCGTGGAAACGCAGCCGCTCTGCCTCCACCCGTTTCCAGACCAGTGACCTTACCAAACGTTCCTGTCCCTCCGCTTCATCTTCCACATTCGCATTCAGCTGCACTGGACATGACTCCTCCGAGTCCTCTCGTTCCCTTCCCATCAGCAGCCATTTTGCGGGAAGCCCTCACCAGAGGGTTACATCTCTCAGTACGAGAACTAGAAGACCTCAACTTTAACGTGGACTTCGTCCTCAAGTTTACTGAACATTTTTGTGAAGCATACACAACCCTCCGTTCTTCTCTCTCAGAACTACCGGCCCTCCGCCAAGCAGCTGCCCTCTCGGAGACATTTCAAGCAGACAACGCCATTTTGCGGGCCTCTCATGAAGCACTTTCTAACGAACTAGAAATTGTAACAGACGGTACCTTTCTACCATGTCGACTACGCCCTTCTCAGAGAACGCTATAACTGTTCCTCTCCCATTCCATCTTCACCACTTTGGAGGGCATATTATTGCGCCAGATCGAAAACGCGTCGACCTCGTAATGCTCCTTCTTCATTAGGCGCCGCTTCACCTTCCGCACAACCTCCCGTTACCTCACAACCTCCGTCTCCGTATACGTTGCCTCAAGCAGCTCCATCTCCACTACCATCCCCATTCGAAGATCCTTCCACTACGGTGTCAACACAGTTTACTCCTCCCCTTCCAGCGCCAGTTACGGCACACATCGATACTTCAACACCTCCGCCTGCCCTACACATTGCGGCGACGCTTCCGGAGGACTCTTCCGCTGTCTCAACACAGACACCTTCTTCCCTTCGACCTGCTGTTTCACCTTCCACCTCCGTACCAGCCCGACCCCCTGCTGACAAGCCTTCTTCCACTTTAGCAGCAACCATTGAATCTACCTCACAACCCTCCGGCGATTCACCCTTCTCTATTTGGCGGCAAACCCTCCAAACTCCTGCCATGGCCAGATATTCAAACTATTCGCTCTGGCAGTTCGATAATGCCTCCACTTTCATCCCGGTCTTCCACGGCATAAACTCTAACACTAAAACCGCGGAGGGGGACCTGCCTTGTTCCCCATGCCGCGCTAAAGCCACGGGCGTTGCTTTGGGCTTTCGGATGCTACCTTAGCCTTCACACTTTTTCAACCATCCAATATTCACACATTTACAACCGCTTTAGGCCTAGTGAGATGTCTGGCTGTTCCACCGTCCTCGATTCATGGTAGCATGGCCATTCCTCTCGCTCTTGAATCACTATTAACATTCGAAGGACAAAATTATCAATATTCTGTGCCTCCGTCTACAATGTTATGTCTTTCCTCCGCTTCCGCAAGCAATCCTTTCTTTAAATTCCTCCGCCTCCACTACAGGATGTCAGGATGACACTGGTGCATGGTCAACCATGGACAAATATACCGGCTCCTTAATCAGTTGATTCTGCCGTTCTTCTACTTCCACCCGACTTGCCCCCATCCGTCGACAAGTGCTTCCGCCGTATGAAACAAGTTCATCCCAAGGTTCTTTCCTACTGCCTGACCTTCCGTCTCGTCAAAGACCGCCGATCCACTTCCCACTAGGTAAGCTATTTTCAACATTGTTTGCTTGATTCCTTGCCATGTACCCCTTACGATACGGACCACTGCATGTGGTAGGGTTGATAACCTAATGAGCAACCGCACTCCCCAATTTCACCCAGGCAACCAGCAGGCCTACCAAGGTCTTCAAGGTGAAAGTGGTTGAGACTACAGTTGTGTCTTTATCGGGAAAGTTTCTTTCCTGGGGATGCCGGCTCGTACTGCCCGAGATCTCTGAACCTAGCCCTCCACCATGTGACAAAGTCTGCTATTAAAACAGGCAATTATATTTTCATCGGCTATAAAAAGACTAAAATTGCAGGGCCTGAACCTGCTTAATTTTAGTTTTTATTGCCTAACCGAAAATATACATTTTCGGTTAGGCAATAAAACGGGTTTAAATGCAATAAATTCGAATTGCAGTAGTCTCTGCAGCTCACTTACAAAGCAAACGATTGCACTCAAGTGGTTATCTAGAAGGTGCACAACTGCATGAGCCTTGTGGTACAACAAAGTAAGGTTTAAACATTATTGCGTTATTATTAAGTAATAAAGTTTTTTACCGAGGAATTTTATTTAGCTTTCATGATTTTGCAAAATAAAAATTATAATGTACACTTTTTAAAATTATAATTATCAATTACTTTTACCGGGAGCCAGTCAGCTAGTGCACCCTACCGATATCCAAGTTGGTATCCATGATAACTGCTGGTGAGCAGTTCAGCAGTAAATTAACAAATTAATTTTGAGAATCTAATTTCAATAATTTTATATTATGAATTTAATTTGTTCCCATTTAATAACACATAATGTTGATATTTATTTTAAACTTGAGCTGAGGGATACAATATGACTAAGCCATTATTTCCTGCTGAGCTATGATTGATGACCTTGTGTTCAGACATCCATTCCGATCCACTCAGCTGAATATCATTTGTAATCCAGTCCAGTTTTTGTAACGTAACTTTTAAGTTTGAGATTAGAAAACGACTGAATTCAAGGAAAATAATGTTGAAGAGAAGAAATAAACCTTTTGGGCCACGTGTCATGTAACAGACTGAAAATAACGTCATCCATGTTATTTTCCTAATGTCAAGTTACTGTTAAAGGTACTCAAGGATTGTTTAGGACCCAGTTATTGCCTAGTCACTGGTATACCCCTAATTATTGTTAAAAGCACTACTGTAATAAAAAAAAAAAAATTATGTAGCTTATGTGAGAGAGAAATATGATGCTTTTAGTTAATTTTGTGACAGAAAAACCAAAGATTTAGGGGGCGGGGATCAGCTCCATCGTTTCATGATTTTGACCTTACAGCATTTTAGGGGGGGTGGGCTTAGCTCCAACTGGGCGTTTAATACACAATTTACGGTATATGAGAAAAGAACAATGCTTAAAAATCATACTAACTGACCTAACCTAACCGCTAATATCAGAAACAACTACAGAAAGCGACACCATGAACTTTCGTATACAGATTTCTAATCTGTATCATTTCCCAATTTGCTATAGTTAGTAACACTAACCAGTTACGGTAGGGTATGTTGGTACACCATGCTTTTTTTGTGTGATCCTCTAAGACTTGACAAATAAAAACGTGGTTGGCCAGTGTTAGTCCCACCTTAAAACTAATTCATTAACATTGATATCATAATTGATTCAAATATAAAGGTTCGGTATGGCAAATTGAATGTTTCAATTTGCTGCTCTGCAGGTTGTTACCATTCAGAACATTCAACAACGTAACCTCTTAAATTTTCGAAGAACAAGCCTTTCTTTTTCATCAGAAGCACACAAAAATCGGTGAAAAAAGGTTTGCTGTATGGTTGCAGGGGTGATAATTTTCTCCTACGACCATGTAGGAAACCTTTTTTCACCCTTTTTTTTCGTGTGCTTCTGATGAAGAAGAAAGGCTTGTTCTTTGAAAATTTAAGAGACTAGTTTTTTTGTTGAGTCTTCTTGGTGGTATTTGTGTTCCCAAAAATGTTTTAAACGTCCGATTTTCGCCACTGTAGTCACCGATTACTGGCATTCAATAACAACGTATCCATTTGTTTCAGATTAACGCCTCCATACATTTTAGTTATGTTCCTTATTTGTGATGGAACTGCTAAGTACTGGAGTAATGGTCCTTTCTGGCCTCAAAATGGATTCGAAAAAGATCACTGCACTAAAAGCTGGTGGTGGAATATGCTGTACATCAACAATTTTCAATCGGTCAAAGATATGGTAAATGTGTAAATTTCTTGTAGCCTAAATGTTTATTGTGTTCTGGCTTGTACTGGCCATAATGCCATCTTGCCATGGCACTGTTGCCCTTTGTTGGTGCCCCTTGGGCCCCTTTTTTTATTATTATTTTATTTTATTTTTGCTCTCTAGTAGAAAAATAGGTGACTTAATTTCAGATTGCTTTCCTGCTGGTAACCATTACTTTTAGGCACAATTTCATTGTCTCATTCTCCCTGCCCTTACTTGCATTTCAAACCTCGTTTTATAACCCCTCCCCTCCACACAGGAATGTCAATTCATTAAGACTAAGAAAATTAACCAGAAGAGAAGCTTTCCTAGTACAGATAGTGTTTGAAAGAATGCATTTTAAAGTCGATAAATTACAGCAAAATATCAAAAGCAGCAAAACCCCCTGGAGCTCAACCCTGGATGCTGCTTGGGGAGCTTCAAGCACTCCCCAGACCCCGTAGCTAACCTTGAAGTGGGCATACAAATTAGTTTCTGTACTCCTCCAAATGCCCTTTCCTGCCCAGTCCCACTCTGATTGTGTATTGTTCAACACAAATTGGCATAAAATTGGGGGAATACCGCATTGTTTTGCATACAAGCCGCACTTTAAAAAAAAATTTTCAATTTTTGTCCCAAAACTAGTGCTGTGTCGATAACCAAAACCGAATTGGACGTTTTTTAAAAACCGTTTTTTTTTAAAGCAGGTAAGAATAAGTTAAAGGCAACTTTACGTATATATGTGTGTGTCTGTGCAGGGATGTTTTACCTTAAAAAACTAATCGTTGTCTTTTATAAAATATCATACAAACTAATCAACGGCTTTGTCCTAAATGGCAGTAGCAGACAATAATAACTACAGGTATTTGGGATTGTTAAATATTTCGCCAAACGTAACGTGGTTGTTTACATCTTTCGCGATCGGTAGGCACCTTGGTCAGCGCAGCAGATTACAGATTGCTACTCGCGAATAATTCACCAGGAATGGTGCATCGATCACTACGTTGAAGTTTTGTTTTCAACTAGATTATTATACAAACACCAATAAAAATTATAAGTACGGTTTTCCGATTACAATTTTAAAAATACAGCATTTTCAAAAAACAGTAACTCCAACATTTTGTGCAAGAGTGTGTTGAACTTAGCGTTCCTGGAAAAACAATCGATCAAAACTGACGCACGTGCGAAAGCATCAACATAGCGTCGCTCGTGGATGCGTGGAAATTTTGTGACTTAAAAATGTCTTTTATCATTTGAACAACAAAACCGAAATCGAAACCGATACCGAGGCTTCCTTTGTCAGAAAAACCGAAACTGAACCGATTCGTAAAAAATGAAACCGACACAGCACTACAAAAAAGTAATCTGCTGTTTAGTGTTTATATGCGTACCCGATTATATTTCGCTAACTATTTACCGATTTTGATGTTCAAATACACCATTTTAGCAGTTTTTTTCCAGCTTTCCAGCGGTGCAAACAATAAGTCACTAGTTAAAGCCTTCTAAAGTTATTTCAAACTTAAAAACCATTCAACTTACGTTGTTAAATAAACATGGCCTCCAAAGGAACAAGAAAAATTGTTGCTCACTGCTGATTTTATCAAGACTAATGTTTAGCTACAACGTAAACTGCTATCTGATGATTAACATTTTCACATCTTTAAAAAAAAAATGATGTGCCATTTTCCAGGGCTGAATCAGTAACCACATTTTTAACGATCCGTTACCATGTGCTTAATCTGCGTTGTAATTATTGTTCACCTCATGATTACGATTGGAATGTACGTGGTGTGCGCTTGTTAGTGGTAGCTGCATTTTGGTAAGTATGTATGTGTGTCCACTACTGCAGTCTTCTGTCGGTTTGACCAACCACTATGACTGCTCACCAACTTCATTATATGTGCATCTCAGAACACTAGTTGTCTTTGTGGTGGCTACCATGCTGAGTTATCGCAGTTTTACGTGCTAAGAACCAAACACTCCTCAAAGTTGCAATGCATGTCATTCTCCGTGTCATTAGCTTGTGAACTGCTAGTGACACCTCATAACAAGAGATTTCCCAGTGGTTTACCTTCTCCTTTTTCTTAAAATACTTTTAATATATATATTTTGTTTGTTTGTGAAGCTCCGTTTGCGCGACTTTTGGCTTCACAAAGGCACATCTGCCTCAGCAAAATGTACTTATCACGAAGGTAGCCTAGTGTGGGATCTCGGTATGGAATAATTGTAGGCTCTGTTGCGTGAAAATTTGTTAAACTTGAGTTCAAAGTGAAGGTATAATGTAAAACTTTGCAGTAAATTAGAGGAATTAGATTCACTTTTGTAACTTACATGTATTGCTTTTAGCATGACGTTTGCTAATTAATTACACAGCGTCTTATTTTCGTTTCCAGTGCATGGGTCACACCTGGTATTTGGCCAACGATATGCAGTTTTATATAATTAGCCCTCTGATTCTGATCCCTCTTACAAGGTAAGGGCATAATTTGGTTTAGTTAAGAATGGGTACTGCATTAAGGAATTCCAAGTCCTGCACTAATTAATTATTTCTTACTTTTCAGGGTTTTCCCATTAGCAGCTGCTGCAGGTGGAGTATTTATTATTGCGCAGTGGATTTGTACGGCGTTGATTGCCTCCCACCATAACATAACTGCAGCCATTGATATAAATGTACTGTAAGTAATTGACCGGGGAAAAAAAAACTTGGAGTATGCTATTTAGGTTTATGATGGTAATGAATTATTGAACAGAACAGAACCATACTTGGTGAGGGAAAGACATTGTGGCACATTAATTATGTACAGAACATTTTCATTGCGTATGTTAAGTTGTAAACATAAATATAAACAAACTGCGCTCAAACTCAAAAAGTTAATACTCATCAGCATCGCGCATTTTTGATAGGTATCTGTCTGAAAATAAATAACGTTCCAGTTCTCCTGTCTTCATCACGCTGCTATTGATCATGTGAACTTCTATCTACATAAATATGTACGCACTTTCGCTGTTGAAGGAACAATTCAAACTCGGGGGGGGGGGCGCCGTCTATGTTGTCATTAATTTTTGATAGCCTATAGACCAATATTTTAAGTAAGTATAGTAAGTGTTTAAGTGTTGGGCTCCTGGATTTATTAGCTAGAATATTTACATGTAGCCGCGCTAGAATGCCTTAGTTAGTTTCCGTTTTAATACTACACCTGGTTTTAGTATAACTGGATATGTTAGCCTACTTCCGTTTTCTGTAGCTGCAAATTTTCTGTTACACCGTAAACATGGCGCCGCAATTAACATCTTATGCTTTACTCCAGCATAAATTAGATGTTTCCTCTACCATCTCTCTGCTAAACTATAAAAAACTACAGTCTATGCCCACAAAAACCACCGAGCCTGACGATGGATGCCTCTATAAAAACTTGACTTTTTGATTTTAGCGTTGTTTACATTTTTACTTCTTTTATGCTAAGTTGTAGAATATTGTAATACATACTACTCAATTTTTTTGAGTTTTGCAAAATAATTTTCCGTTGATTTGTGTCGGAAGCCTGAAATTTAAACAATTGGGAAAATCTCTACAAGCCGGTTAAAATGGTTTAAAGACAAGTGAATTTTAGAACCTGCAGCCATGATGACAGTAAAGAAATATGACCCGCAATTATTTAATGCACTCTCACCGACCTGTAACCAAACGTTAAACTTTGTGGGGCCTTACAGTTTCATTCCTCCGGTCTTTTTTTAATTCAGTTGGTGCTGGTAAGTATTGACCCAGATTCATTCAGAGTACGTTAATCATCTGCAAAAAGCAATCTAAAATCCATTGTAAAAAAAAAGCTGACTCAAGCCCTGCCGCGTGGAGCAAAATTCTTTCGTATAACTTTTTTTTTGTTAATCAGACACTAAATTAATACCTTGACACTTGTATTGTCTTTTTTTTTTATAGCTTTGTAAAATTTACATATTTGACTTTCCAATACTAAATTTTAACCGGCTTTTCAAGAGTTTCCATTGAGTGGTGTTGTTCTCAAGGTATTTAACACGAAACGTCCTTAAAACGTCTCATTCGAGCAGCAAGCCAGACGAAGGTTTTTCAGAAAGCTGACACATCATTTAAGTGGTATTGCATAAAATGCTAAGATGCTCGTAATGACCCAAGTATGGAATAAATAATTGATAAAATAAAAAACTGCCCACTTGCACCTACGGTACTTTTTATTTTAGAAAATAGGTTGAGAAACTGTGTTCCATCATGGTATGCTTCAGTTGCTGCATTAACATGTGGTAACAATAAAATTTTACTTACTGAAGAGGGGTTCTTGCTCTTTAAACTGTTCACTTTATTGGTCCATTTTCTGTTTTCTATCAGGGCACCCGGCAGTCCAAATTACGGCATAATGTTTGACAACATATATGACAAACCTTATTGCCGTATTGCACCGTACATTGTAGGAATGGCTTGCGGTTGGTTGTTATACAAAACCAAATGTAAGGTGACGATTCAAAGGGTAAGCATACTTAAGTGCATTATTATAGTTTATACGGCTGTACCGAACCAAACAAGCCGAACTGAACATTCGGTTCGGTGTGTGGCCTTTCAAAAGTAAAGTATCAAACCGAATGTATTTCCATTTCTAATTGATAGATTTTGATGTTTAAATATACACCATTTTGAAGGTTTTTTCGCTAGTTGTTTGATGGTCCAAACTGCAATTTCCGAGCTCTAACCATTCAGAATTTAATAGGGGTGTGCGAGCTCAATTATTTGACTTCGAGTTGATTCAAGTCGAGTACCTGGCCAATGATTCGAGTCTCGAGTCGAATTCGAGTTTTTCCAAAATGTCTAATTAAGCTCAATGTTAACTGCCAAGTTACATTATAAAATTGTAGGCTGCTCTTCAACAAAGTTCAGTGTTAACTGCCAAGTTACAATATAAAGTTGTAAGCTACTCTTTACATTCATTACTCTTTAAGTTTTCACGCAGAATAGTTACGAGTTTTTCAAAACTTTAATTTAATTTGAAAAGATCAATGTTAACTATCAAGTTGTAAGCCACTCTTTACAATCGCTAGTCTGCCTTAGTGTAAGTTTTCATACAGAAAAGTGAGTGCACTAGAGTGCTCTGTCAAGTCTGGCCCGCCTTTTTGTTAAACATTTACAATGGGCGAACTCTTTTCTAGTTTTGTTTATTTTAGTTTTATTGACATCTGCAACGCTCCACGGCAAACTCAATACTCGAGACCGAAACCATTCCAGCTCTCGCGTTCGTTGTCTTGTTTTTTAGCTTCCACCTCAAAACAGTGTATCACAAGTAATCCCAATCCCAGTGTTTGCCACAGAACACACGTTGAATTACTCGGTCAACCCTCGCTACGTTTCGATTACAGGATAAAAGTGTAAATTCAAAACTAATTGACTCTTTAACATTAAACATGTAAGAATGTATGAGGATTTATTTTTAATTAACTAGTTTTATTGATTTCTGGAACACTTTACATAACAAACTTGAAATATTTGAAACAATCCAGGGTTTGTAAGGAGGGTCGAGTCGCGCTTAAGTCCAAGTCGGAACTCGACTCGACTCTAATCGAATTTTTAGAGTTTTGCACATCCCTAGAATTTATGAGTGAACATGAAAATGTGGAGGAGATTTCTTTATGCTCAAAGTTTCCACATCTATAATTTACAAGTCCATGTGAACATACCTGCATTTGTTAAGAAAGTTGTACTTTGATAAATATATGAATCTTAGTAAACTGAGTTGTTTTGCATTTTATTTTAAAGGTTGTAGGTTTGGTACACTTTTGTTCAGTTCAGAAATGGTTGGTGTGGGACTCATTAAAGTTTGTTTGGTACAGCCGTAATAAGTTTCGTTCTGTTATGCCCCTTACGTCGTTATTGTGAATTTTTGTATGAAAGATTAATTTTGTGTTTGTCTTTTTGTAGCATTGGGTAATCCTTGGTTGGGTGCTTGCGTTTGCCTGCAATATGAGTGTGATATTTGGTTTATATCACAATAGTCCCGGTGTGCCAGTATCGGCTCTCTATTTGGCATTGTCTCGAACAGCCTGGTCTGTCGGACTGTCTTGGGTTATATTTGCATGCTGTACTGGCTATGGAGGTACGGTTTAACTATCGCTCTCCTTAATGGATGATTGGGTGCTATTTAGCTGTTAATGTAACTTGATTTGTGCATGGTATTGGGTGGCTTTATTGAATTAGGTTGGTTCGAAGGGGCTACAGGCAAGCATCCCTAATTGAAGAGCTTATTTCCAAAAAGTCTTAAGGCCATTTTTTTTTACATAAATGGAGATAAGACTCATCTAAGCCCATTCTTGGGTCGCTGAATCCGAAAATAACATTCTTAACTTCCAACACGGCTTTGTTCCTATTGAAAAATGAAACTGAATTGTGCGTTTATTTCCAACGAGTCTTATATCCAAGCGGCGTTCATTTCCAGAAAGTTGTAAATCCAATTGGACCAACAGGAGCGCTTCACTCATCACGTGATCCAACATGGTTGCCGCCTTTGCGTTTTGCTTAAGTAAACAGCTAGTTTCGAGAAAAAAAATGGCCGGCTTTGGAGGGATTATTGAAAGAAAAGCAGGCAGACTGCCAGGAAAAGATCCAAGAACACCTGCAGAGTGGAAGAAGAGTACCGTAAATCGTGTATTAAAAGCCCAGTTGAAGCTGAAGCCCACCCCCTAAATGCTGTAAAGTCAAAATCATGAAATAGTGAAGTTATAGCCCACCCCTTAAATTGTCGTTTTTTTACGAAAAATTACCTAAAAGTTATATGATGTGAATAAAGATAGTACTGCTTGCTATGTTTACCGGCCCCTTCTCCCTCCCTGTAGTAATAGTGGAATCTTCCTTTAGCTTCTAGCACCTGCACAAGGCCTGGGCATCTCTCACCTAAGCCTCCTCCTTTTTCACAGCAGTTAAAAGGATGTAAAAATTGGTCTTTCAGAGATCGTCCAGAAGCTTCGAATTTTCTGTAGTAGATGTCTAGAAAGGTTAGAAAATTGATAATGCTTGATTTAAAGCCCATTCCCCCCCCCCCCCCATTTTTGTCAAATTAGCTGCATAAGCCCATATGCGTTTAATCCAAGATTTACGGTAAGAACGAGGCTGTAAAATATGGTAGTAAAGTGTCTCAGCCAATATTTGTGTGCCGTCACAACAATGGTTGATGATAAGCAGCTACATTAACACTGGCAGATTGTCGCCACTTTCACCAGGTTTTTCTATAAGAGAAAGCTAAAATCGACCAATATTCTTTTATTATAAATGATATTATGGTTCATAAAAACAAAACACAACATAGGAAGTAAGTACTACACCAACGTCTTTTTTCCATAACACACTTTATGCAGGCCAAAGACTTGCAAAGACTTGAATATAACTGGAAAGACACATGCGATACTAAAGTTAAAAGCAAAATGGACTATAATTATCTGAAATGTAAGTCTTAGAAGTAACCGTAGACAATGTGGCATACAAAGTGACTACTCCAGAGCAGTTGTTATCATAAACTCTTGAAACGAGGTAGAAAGTGGTTATCATTCACTACTCGTAAAAAGCCTTTTGGAAATCCTGTGAAAACAACACAGGTAGTCAACGTTCAAAATCATTCAACTAAAATGGAATAAATTATGCATATCCTGCGATGCCCTTTTACAAAAACAAAAACGTCTTTTTTATCTGATACTTAGATAATACTGCAAGTGATAATAAGGGATGACTAAAAGAGCTGTAGACTACTGCAAGGAACTTGCATCTAACAGATTTTTCCATTTTAATGTTTTTAGTTTCGGGATTTGCAGATGGCATGCTTCTGCGCATACTATTGCTTATGATTTTTACGCAACACTAACTTTTGTATTTTATAAAAATTAAAAGTTTATAAGCAAGTGGTTTGTTAGGTTAATATCTGTTTCTTAGCAGAACTTCTTAACTCCACTATTCCACTATTGCCGGCTTCTTAAAACCGTAGAAAAACGATACCCGCTGCCTACCTCTACAAGCCACCACCGGATTCCGTGGCCCCAGCGGTTAATCGTGGCCTAGCTACTGGTGACGGTTTTTGTCAACGAGACCAACGAGAAAGAAAAGAATGCTTGGCCAGTCCACCACTCTCCTAACCACCCTTCTTTGTCACGGAGGCCATTTACGCGGCAAAGGAGAACCACTCGTTCTCGACTAAGACCCCACCCCGTCCAGGCAAAGAAAACTGGTTCTTCCGACCATACGGAGATGGCTCGGCAAATCCACGACACTTCAAAATGTCGTACAAGGAAAACGAGTTTTTAACATCAGAAGCAAAACTCGAGTTTGGCTCTTCCCTCTTCATTTCAAAGAAAATCGAGGTACCGGGCGCAGTCATCGACAAGCTACTTCGCTTCGGTCTACGTGCCGCTTCCCAAGCTGACGTAATTCACACCGCCATCAACTCCCTCTGCGAGAAACTTTCAACCGAATCAAGCTGAATCAAGTCGCCTCACGGACCTTGTAAACCAACTCTTTAAAAAAGCCTCTTTTGCCACCTTTCACTCTTTCAATTGGCTAACCAAAGCTCTCCTCAATTCTACGTTCCTTCAACGGGAAGCAGCCTTCAGCGCGTCATCGAGACTGAACGACTCTACTCGTCACATCCTACGAAACCTGCCAATTCATGAATCGCACTCTCTTTTTAAAGCCAAATTCCGAAGTTAGCCCCCCATCTTGACATCTCTAAGAAACCAAAAGAGTTCAAGAACAAACCAAGGAATTTCAACAGAAACCAACAGTCTTTTGCGGCTAAGGAACGTGACGATAATACATATCAAAACGACAACCTCAAACCCCGCTACAACCGGTACGAACCCAAACAACAAGACAACTGGCCATTTCGTGGGAAAACATCCAACTGCAAAGGGAACAAACGATACCGCAACACTCCTTACGACCAATGCAGCCGACACTCCTTCGTAGGAGGTCGCAGCAAAGAATTCGACAAACCCACATACAAACGACTGACCCATATCCCTGGATCTCCTAGACGCCTACCTCCACATCCCACTCCACCATTCAATCACTCACCTCTTCCGCTTCATGTACAATGGCGTGGCGTACGAGTTCCAATGTCTTCCCTTTGGCCTCAACGCAGCACCAGGAATATACACAGCCGTTTTGAAACCTGTACTCGCCCACTTACATCAGAATCAAACCTCTGTAAGCGCTTACCTCGACAATTGGATTCTAAACGACGAGGTTTGTGCCCAACTGACCCTCAAGCGAGACTTCACCATCAACCTATAGTCAGAACTGGGCTTTGCCATAAACTTTCAGAAATCAAGACTAACACCAAGCTACACCTTCACCTTTCTCGGAGCCTTTTTCAATCTCACGTCTGCAACCATATCCCCTTCAACGGAAAGAAGCCAAGATGTCCTCCAAACTTGCCGCTCCTTCCGAACCAATCCCACACACATCATCACAGAACTAAACTCACTAATCGGGAAGCCAGACCCCATGGCATCACTTGTCCCCTACGGAAGATGGATGACAAGACTCCTCACCACTTCCGCATAGATCACTGGGGACACAACTCCGACATGAAGATCTCAAAGCCAACAAACCTCCTTTTCCCTCACGACACACTACTATGGTGCTCCGACGCAACGACACTGGCAGCCGCAGTACCCCTCCACGAACCACAGCCAGACTTGCACTTCTTCACACATGCTTCGCTTTACGGCTGGGGAGCCCACATCCAAAATCTGGAAGCATCGGGAACATGGCTTCAAAACAACACAGATCACATCAATGTCCTATAACTAAAAGCCATACGGGAAGCCCTCCACCATTTCGGACATCAAGTTGCCTCGAAAGTCGTCCGAATCCACACGGACAACACAACAGCAGTAGCATACATCCGGAAAGAAGGCAGCACACATTCACGCCTCCTACACCAAACCACCTCAGAAATATTCAAACTATGCAGAACCCTGAAAACAACGATTCTACCACTCCACATCCCAGGCAACAGGAATGTCATAGCCGACTCACTCTCCCGAAAAGCTCCCCCAATGGGGGAATGGTCCCTCAAGAAATCCATTTGCGTATCTCTGTTCAACATCTGGGGGACGCCAATGGTAGACTTATTCGCCACGAGGCACAATGCCAAACTTTCCCAATTCATCAGTCTCCCCTCCCCGACTCTCAAGCCTGGAGAGTAGATGCCCTGACGTTCCCTTGGAAGAACTTATAATTCAAATTATAGTTGAATTGTATGCAAATTAGGTTAGATGACAAGTGCCGACAGCAAGAGGGATATCCCATTTTGTATAAAATAGGTAACAGTTTTGTTGGATTCTATTCTGAGATCTTCGATTCTCCTGCGAAGTTCTCTGGTAGAATCATCATTTTTTGTTATACCTTCAAAGACAAGGTTTTTGGAATTGCAATTTGAACCTCGTTTCGTTTTTTTCAGGTGTCATCAATCACATTCTTTCATGGCCAGCTTGGAATCCTCTCAGTCGGTTGACTTATTGTGCCTATTTGTGGCATCTGACACTTGTTTATACTGTTATTTATAGCTCCGACGTAATCGGACATTTCTCTCACACCACTATGGTAAGTTAGACTTAGTGTAGTCAAATGTATTCAAATGTTGCTACATCTTGGCAACCCTATCCAATATTTGATGTTAGTGATGAGAATTATGCTTCTCTTTTGCAGAGCGGAAATTGATAAATTTCTTTTTAACTCATTTTTATTTATTTTTTTTTTTTGTTAATTGTCAAGGATGTTACAATGATATAGCCATAACTTGCACAGAATTTAACTTTTGATAATTTCAGTGTCGAGGTTGTAAAACGTAAAGTTTAGGAAACAGAAATCAACATGTGGGGTATTATTTACAAGTTGCTTCTTTTAAATGTCATGTCGCTTGCTTCGAAAGTTCAAGGTTCATCGTAAATACACAAAACGCACAATTTCAAAAACCGAAAGATATTCTCCACCAATATCTTGTGCACATTTTCTAGTCTTTCGTTCTGGAGGTGGAAAAGCTCAAACAACTTGTCTTCTTCAAGCCTCAACAGAAAATACAGTGACTTTGTCTTGTCTATTTGTCTGTTCTTTGAACTTCGCAGTTGTGTGTAGCCTATGCTAGCAGGACCGGTACGTCATTTCTCATGCAGCATATTGTTAAATATTGAAGCTGAAATTGGATCCCAGGGTTGGATGGTCCCTGGATATTCGTCAGCACAGCCTTTTCTCGGATGAGGTGGTGAATAGCCAGGGACTCTTAAGCTCCGCAGACGTACAGTTCTGTTCGAGTTTGACACAGGCAGAGTCTCCTTCTGCTTCGAGGAGCGTTTAACAACATGCTGCGTGAGAAATGGCGTATCAGCCTTGCTAGTATTGGAGGCTACACACAACAACTACCAAGTTGGAAGAGCAGATGAACGGGGCATTTTCTGTTGTGGCCTGAAGAAGACAGTCGTCTGAGCATTTCCATCTCCAGAATGAAAGACTATCGAAAACTTGCAGAAGGTATTGGTGGAGATTTTTGATTTTTTTTTAATTGTGCGTTTTTTTGTATTTACGATGAAGCTGAAGTTTCTTTTTGCTATTAACCCATTCTATTGTGACAAAAATGTAATAGGCTTCTTAAGCATCATTTAACCTTTGTTTTTATAGCTGACGAAAATATACATTACCTGTTTTATATAGCGTTTCCCTCCTTTTGAGCTTTTATTTCCCTAAAAACTTGAAAGTTGGCTTCCCAGCCGGGCTTGTAGTACTGCGCATGCGCAGGGATGGGCTGGTTATATATACTCGGCGCAGCCGTCCGATGGCATCATTTCTCCTAGGGCGCTCAAGACAACGTGATCGCCTTGAGCTACTCCCACTCCATACTATTCTTCAGATCCGCTGGTCCTTTGGATCAGCACGCCTCGCCCTCCCTTCGGACACGTCCTTTTCATCTTCAGATCTTGGGATGACCTCTACTAGGATGCTTTCTGCTTCCAAGGATCTCCCGGTTGAAGCTTCGCTCCCGGCCACGCTCATCCCAACTTAAGGAACAGCCGGACGAAGAGCCAATGCATCCAAGAGGATAAATAATGCCATTGGACGGCTGCGTCGAGTATATACAGCCAGCCCATCCCTGTGCATGCGCAGTAGTACAAGCACGGCTGGGAAGCCAACTTTCAAGTTTCTAGGGAAATAAAAGCTCAAAAGGAGGGAATCGCTATAAAAAACAGGTAATGTAAATTTGCGGTTAAGCAATAAAAACTAAAATTAAGCAGGTGCAGGCCCTGCAATTTTAGTCTTATTTTAACTCAATTACCCACCCCACTTTTTATTCATGCCCAAAGACGTTTTTCTGCTACCCAGTTTTAAAAATTGCCGTCTGGAATTACTAGGTATTGTCTGAAGGCCATTTGCTGGCTTGTAGAGAAGCGAGAAAGAATTGGTTGCCAACCACCTGAAAAATTACTTAGAACATTCATAATACTGAAGTAACATTGCTTGCTGATGACTGAACTGTAGCGTATTGTACATCAACCATCAGATGTCCCTATTTTGACTTTGTTCTCTGAAACAATACGAAGCCGATCCAAGCATTACTGATCCCAAGCTGATGAAACACAGTTCTTAGTACATTTTTCACTTGTTCATGAGCGAAAGAAACTGGTTTTACTTTCCACAATATTAATAATAATGTCAAAATTTCGGTCAGTTTGTCAACGAAAATTTACTCACCCTAACCCAGTAGTTACAAATATAGCAGTGAAAGGGGTAAAAGATTTACAGAATCAGTTTTTTACAGCAAAACTCATATCTCTTACAGTTCATACATTCCTACATCACCTCAACTCCACAGGTATTGTAAGAGAAGTTTGTTGGCAGTTGGGATAAGGTGCACATGGCATTGGTTTATGTTATGAAGGATGGATGTGTGAGGGTACACTTTGACACAGTTGTTGATTTAAAGCACTCGCACGTGTGATACTTCACTACACAACAAAATGAGAAGTGGGTCATACAACCAATGTCAACTATACTGCTTTGCATAACTATCTTGTACCTTTGTACTTATTTCCTAAGTGTTTGTGTCTCGGCAGATTGGTTGGTGGTTACAATCTTGTTGCATTTCTGACAAGGCCTATTTGTAAAGTCAGTAAGTTTATTTTTCCGTGGGTGCATACATGATTATTAAGGGATTATTGTGTCAGAGTGCTAAACAGTTTAAAAAAAAAAAACGTGACGTCTAAAAATACATTTGATTGGTCAGAATGCATCATTAGTTTACAGTACCTGGTAAATCGTACTTTTGGCTTTAAAGTTATTTAACCCTTTCAGGCGTAAGCGACAATATATTGTCATTGCACTTCCGCTGCAAAAAAGCCGAAACGGTGATATATCATTCGCCCAGTTCTACGCCCAGTTAAAAAAAAATTCCTATTGCGTACCTCAGAGGCGAACGCCGATTGAATTAAGTATTTTGGAACGTATATTTTTGGTTTATTTCGGTTAATTTAATTCACTATCATCTTTTTGTTACCTTAAGTCGATGTTTCATCACTAAAATGGACGTGAAATTGCGTTTATTTGCTAAAAAAAAAAAAAAGCCCTTGGCACGGGTAGCTGCGAACACTGGGGCGTCATATTCGATAGGCGTCCTGGTCCCAGTGTACATCTCTGGCTTTGTACAGACCCAGGTTCGATCCTGGCGATGGGAAGTGTTTATGTACGGGTTTTTCTTGGGTTGTTTCCCGCCTGTTGCACGAGGGTTTCCTCAGGGTGCTCCAGATTCCTCCCTCATACGGCAAAAAACAACTGTCATAATGGTGGTACTTCTTCTACTTAACGTTTGCCGTTTGGGAATTTGGGTGGGTGGATGCCTCGTGCATCGTCTCTATATTATTTATTTATTTATTATTATTGGTTCAAACGATTATATCTCCGGTACTACGCAACATACAGCCGCCATCTTGGTCGCATTCGAGAGGGGATTCCCAAATTTCTGACCCGCGAAAAATGACGTCATCAACTCCCAACATCACTGCCTGTATTCCTCCAATGAAATGTACTGTTTCAACGGTCGTTGTTCAAACGCTTCGGTATCGCGAGCCATCGCGAGCGCTGATTGGCTCGTTCGCGGCACGTGACTCTTCGGCCGTTCGCTAGTGACGTCACGCGAAGCGGGTCGAGGTCGCATCCATTGGCGCTAGCAGGAGCGCGTCACATTGCAGGTAGCCGGTCATTATGGCGTCTGGCGATGATTTGGTATTGAGCTGTAATCGATCGTGAATCTCGAAGCAATAAAACAACTTTAACCCTGAGCGCGCCGGACCCGTAGAATTTGCGGGAGCCACTTTATTGAGGTGTACGTCAGTCCGTGTGGTGCATTAACCTCTCCTGGAGCGTTCAGTCATTAAAGGCATGTGACTCCTTCAGTTTCTAGCCAATAATATTTAATGTTTTCCTGAGCTATGTCGTGTTCGTTCGCTGCCCCCGTAAGTTTCGAAAAAAAAAGATGGTGGCCATTGCATCGCGTAGCGGCTCTCCCGATTCGGATTTTGGTTCACATCGTGCACCACTTTAGACTGAGGTAAATTAGCAAACTATGGACGTCTTTGAGAGATATAACTGTAAAGAGGACTGTGAGAACCTTTTTTTTTATTGAAAACTGATTGATAATTCATTAAGTGAATAAAAATACGATGCATCCGATTGGACCGGAGCACAATGAGATAAGTATGGCCGCTGCCGACCAAGCAGACCCGGCCAACCTCTGCTGACCACGGATCCCTGGCCGCCGCTGCCGACCAATGAGCCCCGGCCCGTGGCAGCCATCCTACTCGTCTCCCGTCGCTTAATCGGCTGCCTTCTATCTCAATCCATTACTCATCCATTTACCCGAATACAGAATACATGATTGATGAGAAGTGTGAACATTCGCGGAATGATTTTTCTTCGTTGGAGTTTTATTTATTTATTTTTTAACAATATGGATTTCGGAGATTACACGATGGAACTAGTACGAGTCGGTATTAGGCTTAGCCTACGCTTTGCTGAAGTGCCTCGTCACTCGACCACCGCATGCTTTAATCAACGACTAGAATAACTGAAATAAAATGCCTTTGTTTCCCAGCCCTAATGAAGGAGAAACAACTACCGCATAAGATTTTCATTAAGAATAGCTTGCCAAATGAATGTTAATAATTACAGTTGTGTGATTACGTACCATTTCTAAAAAAGGCCCATATTTTGTTGAAAAAGAAACTGCCACTCCTGAGAACGATTAATGTAGTACTGACAGACGTGACAATTTTCATACTCATAGACTGCATTTTTATTACAATTAATTTTCGTGAGGCATACAACTTGTTCATGGGAGCCATGTTGCGGCCAGGCTTTCTCACTCGAGACTTGAAAAAATGGCGTAGACCTAAAAGGGTTAATGTTGTATTATAATCCAACATCTTTTGTCTTTGTGGGCATTCATATTGTGGATGAAATTCTTGGACCATCAAGCATTTGACAGAAATTTTTTCGTTAATCAAGAATGAAAGCTAGAAGGTGATCAGTTCGAACCACATAGACTAATATCTATGCCAGCGAATATAAATGTTAGATTAGCAGACAGCATGCATAGATATCTTGAGACTGGTGAGAGTAGAATTCTTTCTTTGTTAGGTTAATGTGTTTTCCCATGCCCATATGTTTAACCCCTTCATAAATCCTCACACAAGAATGAAAATAATTTGATGCAGCGAGAAAAAGTTGGCTTTGTGAGGGCTCCCTGGGAAGCTGTGAACAGTGCCCCGACCTCGAAGCCAAGAAAGCACAATATTGAATTCCGTCTCTTACCTATGTAGCCTGCTGGTATCGAAGTTAGTGAAAGTTGAAAGCAATATGTTAAAATTATGACTTAATTTTGTAAGTTGTTTACTGCTCTACAAATCCCTGACACGACAGTAAAAAATAATGAAGGCTAGCGACGAAAAGCTAGCTTTGTGAGAGATTCGCTGAGAACTGGAGCATAGCGACTAAGCACAGCCTAGTGGACAATACCCTGGCCTTGAATCACAGCGTGACCTGCACACGTGGAACAGAGTTGATACTGGTACGCAAGGAGTTAACTCCAACTCTGGCTACAAATCTTTCATAATCTTTAAGTTCTTACTTCCTGCAAATACTTACCTTCAGTAATATTGCTAAAACCACCTTTTTACGCTATTTACTGCTCGCTTATGAACTAAAAACTCCATTTTTTATGTTCTCCCTAAGCTTTTCTCCACTGCCGCCAGGCGGCGCTGCACGTCCTTACCGACGTCAGCGCCCCCACCAGTCCAACCGCATCACTTTTTCGAGCACTCCCATCGTGGATGGTTGTGCGAGTTTTTACTGCGTGCTTCGCGAATTAACCAACGCGTATTATGGACTACAACAACGGACTTCGATGTCAAGAAGTGGATCCGACGAGCGGCTTATTGGAAAGCAGCACGGTGGGAACAGGATTGAAGCACGGCAACGGTCGGTAGACGGTAGGCTTAACGGATACGGCCATGCCGGCGGTGTGTTTTGGTCGGCCGGTCGTTGTCGAGGGCAAGATGGCGGCCGAGAATGAAGCCTTTGTGATTCGTGGTTACGGAGGCGTCGTTGCCTCCCGTTCTTCCCCGGGATGTTGTTTGTGTTTAAATATCTTTTTTTTCATGTAGATGGTGATTTGTAGAGTAAGCCAGTGGAGTTGTCACCGTCCCGCAAGGCAGGTCCGTGCCGATCCGATGGCGGGCGTTAGATGAGTGACCGACAGTGGCGGTAAGTTGCAATCCAATTGTGTGGAGAGGATGAATAGGACGACCGCTCCCGGTGGGGAAATTAGCGGTGCGGTTCCTACACTGAGTGGTAAAAAGCCGGCCACGGGCACTGTCCGTGGTCCGACTATCCCAGCAAAAAAAAAAAAAAAAAAAAAAAAAGTTGCAAGTGCCGCGTTTGGACATAGGCTAATTGCAACGCTGGTTGAGCCGAGGGGTGCAAATTGAAGCCGGTTTTTAACCGGATCCACGCTGTCGCCACTGGCAACACGTGTGTAGCACCATCGGCGACACTCAGTAGCTACTAGACGCTGATGCAGCGGGACAAATTGTCGCCGTCCTGTAGCCAGTTGTCACAGAAAAAGTAGCTGTATGACGCTGACGCAGCGGGACACAATCGTCGCCGTTCTGTAGTCGGTTGTCACCAGGGTAAGTGGCTGTTCTGACACTGACGCAGCGGGACACATTGTCGCCGTTCTGTTGCCAGTTGTCGCCGGGGAAAATAGCTGGAACACCCGAAAATGTTATGGGAAAATGTTGTTCAGCTGATCATTTTACATCATTCTAGCCCAACGAGAAGCTAATCGGAGAGGAGTCACTATTCTTCCGGTAAGCCAAATAGCTGTATGACGCTGACGCAGCGGGACACATCGCCGCCGTTCTGTAGCCAGTTGTCACCAGGGTAAGTAGCTATTATGTCACTGACGCAGCGGGACACATTGTTGCCGTTCTGTTGCCAGTTGTCGCTTTAAGGGTGTCACATGTCGCCGGTGAGCATTTTGTCGCCAACGGTATGGTAAGTGTCTCCATGGGCGTTTGCCCATAGGCCTATGTGTTTATGGTATGTTAGGGTATGTTTACATTAGTCGTTATTGCCTCTACATTTCTTTGGTCCTGGATTGGCAGCGGCGTTGGCTCCTGCGGTGTGCATCAAGACATGGTCTCACTGGAGTTTGGCAACTTGGACGGTTAGTACTATGGGTTTGAAGTAGGGTTCTCCCCCCTCCTTTTGCCTTCGACTGTCTTCTCTTCCTTGGGTCCTTAGGCTGAGTGGGGGGGTGAATCTGATGCCCTTTGGGGTCTGGCCGCTATATGCGGTCGCACGGGGCCACTATGCCCAATTTTTTCTTGCGAATCGCAAACAAGTTGTATTGTGTATGCATTGTTGTCTCTTAAGGTCAAACCAAAACATGTGAATGGAGCTGTAGCTTGTTCATCTGGTTCGGGTACGAGTTCCCTTGGCTTAAGTAGGAATCAGAAGGGGGACTTTAAAGTACATGTTGAAGTTATATCCAATTAAATCGGTTTCTGTGGAAACCTGGCACTCGAGGCTCGGTCATCAGCGTAAATTGGGCCTGTTAAATTTACATAACTCCAAGGTGGTACATGGATACTAGTGAGTGAAGCCTAACTCTCCTCAGTGTGAGGTCTGCAAGGTAACCAAATCGACTAGGACCAGTTTTAAGGGTATTGGTGCTTTGCAGAGTAAGAAGCCCCTCGAGCTCCTTCACATGGATGTTTGGGGCCCAAGTCGCACGGTATCCTTGGGTAATTGTAGATATGTGCTTACTTTACTTGGTTATTCTCATTATGCATGGGTGTTTCCCATCGCTAAGGAAAGCGATGTGTTTCACACGTTTGTTGACTTTCGTGCCAGGAGGGAAAGACAATTTAGCTTCAACTTTGTAAATGTTCGCACGGACCGAGGTATGGAATTTTGTGATTACATGTGCAGGTTGGGTATCAGATATCAGCGAACCAATGCTACTCACCAGCTATGGCTGGAATCGCTAGGCGATTTAACCGCACGTTGTTAGAAGGGGTACGTGCAATACTTCACGAGACGTCTCTGCCAGGCAATCTTGGGCAGAAATTGTATGTACATTCACCTACCTGAAGCATAGGTGCCCTCCCTCATACTTAGGCTTTAGGGTCCCTTGTACGTTATTGTTTGTTCGAGGTGTATCAGTCAGACATTACGAAGACCTGGTGCAATGTGTTATGTACACTTCCATACGCCGGGAAGGGATACCCTTGACGTTAAAGCTGGGAGGGGGTATTCATTGGCTATGCGGTAGACAGTAGGATATAGAGTGGAATCCCCATACTTGCTTGGTCGTTGAAACTAAACATGTAACGGTTGGTGAGGTTAAGTTGGGGGAGGGAGGAGGTCCTTGCAGTATAGGCCTCAGAGTGTGCCCAAACCCGGTCTAAGTGCAACTACATTTAACTATGGAAAGGGACTTAGTTCGGATACAGAGTCAGAATCGGATGGTAATTCTAGGGTAGAAGCAGAAGATAAAACTGAGGGCCCACTAACCATTGAAGAAGTTCCCCCACGACCATTCATTCGTAGTAATAGTGTAGGCTCCTCCCCCAAATTGGCTCCTTTAGATTATCAGTATTGGTGTAGGGGAGTAGTAGTCCGTCAGACGGGGCAAAGGGTAGGTAGGTTGGATGTGTCCTATCACACCCCAGATGGAATTATGTTCTGCAGTGTTAATGATGTTAAATAATATTGTGTAGAACAGGGATGTCAGTTTGAACCTCTGTTCGATTTTAGGGGTAGACGAACACCTGATTTCGGAACTGTATCCACTAGTGACAGTCCTGTTGATTTCAGTGATGCTGCGGCATACGTGTGTATTGTTGGGCCAATTACCTATGCAGAAGCCATTGCCTCTCCTCACAAGTGTGAATGGGAACGGTCCATGGGAGACGACGTTGCATCCTTTAAGAAAAGAGGGGTACATAGAGGTTAATGTAACTATTGATATGGAAGTGGGGATGTAAATGGATATACAAGGTAGAAGAATACCGACGGAAGCGTTAGACGTTTCCGCTCCCGACTAGTAGCTCGGGGGTTTTGTCAAGCAAGCGGTGTGGATTTTGATGGAGTATTCAGCCCAGTTGTGAATTTTGTTTTAGGTTAGATTCTTTTATGTCTTATTGGTATCCATTCTGTAGTGGACAAGTGTTGATTTGGTTATCCAGTGGGTGGTACGTTGGATTGCAAAACCTGCATGAATATCCCCAAAGGATTCAAACCTGAGGTTCACCATGGTACGGTGTGGCTATTGCAAACAGCCGTATATGGTCTTCACCAAAGTGGGTGACTGTGATGGGAAGAACTTGAAAAGCCATTAGTGATGATGGGATTTTCTCAGTTCTTGGGACTTACCTGTGTTATCATTTTGGTTTAGATTCAGTTTTATGTGGATGTTTTGCTTTTGTTAGCCAGAAACGCAACTCTTAGAGCAAATGTAGTAACGTTGCTTGACTCCAAATTCGAACTCACGTCTTTAGAAAAAAAAAAAAAAAAAAAAAACCTGTTAGGTGTTGCCTTCCTAAGAATTGATGGCATGACAGTAATTCATCAAATCTTACTTTTCGCAACTCACGAAGAGGTATGACGTCGATGAAACGTGTACAGTGCGTGTACCAGTTCATGTCTGCAGGTACTGGTGTTCAAACGAGGCGTGACGAAGATGAGACAAGTGTACATTTCCCATACAGGTCACTAGTAGGAAGTTTGTTGTATGTAGCTTCTAGGACAAGGCCTGATATTCTTTTGGGTGTTATAATATTGCCCCAATATACCAATGCCTTTACGTCCATTCATATTCGCTTATCGTTGACCATACTGCGATACTTATGTACTGTCAGTGCGATACATTATGCTATTGATCTTTCAAGTGTCACAGGATCTGAATCGTATGCATGTGTTGCTGCATCTTGGGCAGCCGGTAGAGTCGATCGGTGTAGTTTCGGTGGGCACATTGTCTTCTTGGGTAGCGTGCCTGTTTTGTGGGGCTGTGAAAGCAGAGTTTGGTATGCCTCAGTACAATGGAGGCGGAACTCATTGCAATGATTCTGGCTGTAGGAGTATTGGCCTGGCTACACAGTGCATGTCACAATCGGTATTGGCACCGTTGGCTACAACACCTTCATTGTACTGTGGTTCCCATTCTGCCATCCACTTTACTAGGAATGAGGTGAGAAACTTGAGGTCAAAGCACATTGCCATTAAATGTATGTTTTTGGGGGATTGGCTACGAAAGCTATATTTCTGTTTATATAACGTGCCGTCTGCACTAAATGGTGCAGACATGTTGTCGGAATGACTGAACCTAGGGCGGTTGAATAAGCTATGTTCAGCGGCGTTCTATAATTGTGACTCATAAGTAAAGTTATACCTTCTGTAGCATTGTGTTTGCATGAGACGGATGGGAGAGTGTGTTGGTTGTCATAGCCTAACTATGAATGGTTCTTCCCAGCAGAGGGTTTACAGTGTTCATGTCGTTGTTTAATATGTCAAGGTAGTGTTAAAGGCCTGAAACTGAAATGTACTTTCCCCAATTCAGGAAAGAGTGTTTGGATGCCTGGTCGGTGGTTATGCATTGTGCATGCCTGGAGAATTGTATCTGGCTGATCAAGCACTTTAGCCTAGTGGGGAGATACCTTCCGGTTTCGGATGGAGCGAACGCTCACTCGCGTTCTGGTGTTGAGGCGGGCAGCAAGGGATACAAACTGCAGTCTTGTTGTTTATGCCGTGTTTGTTTTAAGCCATGTGGTCAAGTGTTGTACCTTTCGAAATGTCGCTATTACATGTACAGTTGTACTTCAGTATTTCTTCTGGACCTGCTTTGATACAGTACGGTAATTGTAGGTTAGGATTTCGCTGGGGTAACGCGGACATTTCTTACACTCTGGTGCGGGACGCCGCTGGACGTAGCAGTAGCAGCGTGCTCCCTGCGCCACCCGCCCCTGTTTGTGCGTACTTCCTTGGTGCATGCCATGTTGTGGCTGGCCGGGCTTTCTGGGGGTGAAGCCCGAGTCGGTGTGCCTTGTTTCAGTGTGTTATTCTGGCTGTGCTCTATTACGGCAATTCTAGTGGAGCGGGCCGGTTTTCTGGGCTTGTGTGCCTTGTTCCTGAGCTAGGTTCTCGAGGATGAGGTGGAGGTACTGCCAGGCGTTGGGCTAACTCACCCGGCTGTTGGTTGGGGGCCATGGGCCTCTCTGGGGGCATGGCGTCGCTGGATACCTGGTCCTGGTGGGTTGGTTGCCTTTTGGTTCTTTATTAGTGTTTTGGTGGCAGTGTGTGTGTGGTTTAGTAAGCTTGTTCTCCGGGGTTCCTGGTTGGGGTGGTGATTCCCGCCTCCTGTCTGACAAATTCAGCAATATTACTGAAGGTAAGTATTTGCAGGAAGTAAGAAACGAAAATTTTAACTAGTGAAAATTAGTTTTTACTTACCTAAAATACTTACCTTCAGTAAGGACCCGCCCGCCTCCCCGCAATCACTGAACCGGAGTGCCCGTGAAAAAGTGATGCGGTTGGACTGGTGGGGGCGCTGACGTCGGTAAGGACGTGCAGCGCCGCCTGGCGGCAGTGGAGAAAAGCTTAGGGAGAACATAAAAAATGGAGTTTTTAGTTCATAAGCGAGCAGTAAATAGCGTAAAAAGGTGGTTTTAGCAATATTACTGAAGGTAAGTATTTTAGGTAAGTAAAAACTAATTTTCACTAGTTAAAATTTTCGTTTTCGTACTGGTGCGTGATAACCTTACAACTCCTTCAAGTTTTTTCCATTTACAAGGCCTTGGAAGTCCATTAAAAATTTTAAAATGCAGAACTTGGTCCGTGAACGTCCTTGCTTTAATTGTCTAAGGCCTTTGTGCCTAAGTATTGGTTGGCAAAACATGAGCTGTGATGTTTATGTATGTTTTGAACTTAGGGTGCATTTCTACCATCTTTTGTACAACTTGGCCAATGTTGGTGTTTGAAAGTTCATGAAATTGGTTTTGGTCAAGTATACAAACAGTCCATTTTCAATAATTATTTATTGTGGAAGTGGAACTATGTTGTTAAGCTGAGAATTCCATTCGCATTTTAATTTTCTTAGGTTGGCTTATTTTAAACAAAATTAACAAACATGATTTGGTTAATAAAGCGTTTATGTTACATTAGAGAGGAGTGGTAGTTTCATTGTATGAAAATAATGTTGGTTTTAACTCAATCTTTCAGATTTACTATTACCTTGCTAACATCATAGTAGCATATGGTGGGGCTTTGATTCTATCACTGGCTTTTGAATCACCCATGTTAGGAATAGAAAGATTACTACTCAACCCTCGTCATTCCTAGCACAAGATTAATTGTACTAGGTAAGTACGTGATAGGCACCTCAGATATAGTTGTAGCATTGAAAATCATCTACTGTGCTTCGAGCTAAAATTCAGAAGGGGGAGTTTGTGACAGAGGGTATCTCGGTGAGCCTTTTCTTTGCCTTTCTCAAACGATTGCCCAATCCATTGACTCGGCATATGCGAGTTGCTGTTTGAGCTAAAAAGATGTATGTATGTAAAGCTGTGTGAATAATTTGAATAAATCCATGAAAACTAGGTGATTGTAGGCTTTAAGTATTTCTGTACGAGATTGACATTTCGAAAAATTCTTGTGTTTTTATCGTTTACTTTGCATTGTTGTACTGAACTGAGAGTTATGTCAGGATGGCCCTCCATGGCATCCGTAGACTCCCTGAGACACCTGCCATCCACACCAGCCTAGTTTTAGAATTCACGAGAACTGAGAAGTCTTCAGGCTGAACTCAACGAGAAACCATGTCAGCCCCTCAACTCAGCATAAAGTTTGTTTTCAACTGCATAACTGGACTTGCTCCATCACTTCCAGATTGATCAGGGATGCTATCCGGGCATGGCCAGCATTCCCAACAAAATTCTGTCGCCCGAACAGAAAGGAATGGAAGATGGTAAACTTTTCAAAACTCAGAACTGTGCATCGTAACGACATGTGGCAACCGTCATTACTGAACAACGAGCATGAGCAGTTGTCATCGCCAAGAAAATCAACATGCACGAAGGTGAGATCGACACAATTTGCTTTGGTGGGTCCCGTTAGCGATCAAGAATCGAAGTATGAACTTTGTTGGCAATCTTGGAAAGAATTGAATGTGTGTTGAGCTTTACAGATAGACCATACATTGCAGAACAAGAGAACCGCCACTCCAACGACGTCTTTTTAAGCAATTTTCACCAAAACATTTGTATCGGCGATAGGGCAATCCCCACCTAAATCCAGTGTATGAACTGTGCTAAAACTTTTTCAGCAGTCATTTTGTGCAAAAACGAGCATTATCCAACCGCAATTAATGATTTTTGTAGCCGTTACCGTAAAAACTAGATCAAAATTCGATGGCACCAATTTCACTAATCACAGAGCACGACGATATTTTTCATAAACCCATACCCGAGCTCCAGGCAGCTCAGCCACCATTTATTATTTTTCATTTCGAAGCGACGATCGCTCGCATTTTTAACACGATGGCGGAACGATCAAATGTATCAGCGACTTTTTTCATGTTCCAAACGTCAATCCATAATGTGATAAACCGTTTCATAGTGCTAATGCTTTAAGTCCATTAAATATTTTAGCAAATCAAGCGGCGCTCCAAAATGCAATCTCTATAATGTTAACGAAATGAACTTAAATGCACAACCAAACCCCAGAAATAGAACCACGGCAAGAGGCAGCTTGGGAAAACCATAGCAAGATGGCACTCGCAGTCGGAGAGATCAACTGTCGCTCCCAATTTTTCAAGAAGAACACGCACATTCGTTTTCGAATTTCCAAAATGATTTGCTACGTGAAACTAACAGGGTGGAATTGGATCTAGTAAGGGAGGAATGCAGTATTGAAGATGCCATCAGAGATATGGAGATTGAACTTAGTAGAATTAGGCATCGAATGCATAAATCACACAGTCAACCTACCAATCACAACGCGTTAGTAAGCGACACTCTAAACCATCGCAAATTTTACCAGGCCATGACGCCAGCAACGCAAATTTTCCAGCAGCAAGCGGTCGTTTTATTAGAACCACTCAGACCCTGGTTTAGCAGTGAAGAGCAGATTTTGAGCGATTTCACTGAAACAAACGGCTATTTTCGTAGCATTTTGAAAATAAATAATAAAATAAAAAGCCGGGTGGCCTGGTCCTTTTTCGACCTTCGAAATGCCCGAGAACCAAACTTAATTTTTTTCCCGGCCTAACTATTTTGTTTTCTCTAGTGTCTGGCCGTGGCTCACCTACTCTTGACTCCTCACATCCAAACTATTTCAAGGCTGATTTCACACATATCAATATTATGGTTTTTTCTATCGATTGGGAATATGAATTTTCTGACATCTCTGCTGAGTCTGCACTGGCCATTCTCAACGATTTTCTCACTGATGTGAGGAATTTTGTTGTTCCCTGCTCCTCTCTACAGATTCTCAAATTTCGGCCTCCTTGGCTCACTCATGAAGTAAAAGCAGCAATCCACAAAAGAAACACGCATGGGAAAGCTACAGAACTAATCCGACTATATCTAACCAAAATAACTATGCAGAGGCTCAAGCTAGGGAGGGCATCCTTGTCTGTTTTAGCTTCTAAACGTAGTTACGAGACAAAGCTTCTTCCAGACAGCAAGGCCAACCCTGAGAAGTGTTTTGCCTATTTGAGTAACAAACGCACTTCTAAAAAGCCAGAACGCATCAGGGGTGCAAATGGTACCCTACTTCATACTGATGTTGAAGTTGCGAATGAATTCGATGGCTTTTTTCACTCAGTTTTCCAAAATCTTCAGCCTAGCTACATCACTCATCTTCCTCTGAAAGGCCCATTCCCTGCCAATCTTTCAATTTCTGCAGCCGATGTTTGTAAACACCTCTCTGCCCTCAAAACTGCTACTTCTGCAGGGTCTGACCTGCACCACCTGTTTACCAAAAACTGTACTTCTTCTCTTTCTAACCCTCTAGCTATTATCTTTACTAAATGTATTTCTGAAGGTTCTTTTCCTGTTCAGTGAAAAAAACCACTGTTGTCCCAATTCACAAAAGCGGCCCCACTTCCAGTTCTCCAAATTACAGGCCAATAAGCATCCTTCCTATCTTTTCTAAGTTATTTGAAAATTTATTCACCATTTCCTGACTGATTGACTTAATCTGAACCATCCTCTTCACAATTCGCAACATGGTTTTCGTAAAGGGAGGTCCTGTGTCTCCAACCTCCTTGTTGCAACTGAGCACTGGACTTCTTACTTAGACAGAAAGATGGCTTGTGAAGTCGTGTATTTCGACTTCGCCAAAGCTTTTGATTCAGTTCCGCATTCTACTCTTCCTGATTTTTGTACAGCATCTAGTTACTTCTGGTGTTTCCCAGGGTTCTGTTTTAGGTCCTCTCCTTTTTCTTTTTATATCAATGACCTCCCTGAGTCTCAAATCAGCCGCTGTCTTCCTTTTGCAGATGACCTTAAAGTGTATCGGTCCATTGCTAATTCTGGTGACCGTGTTTTGTTGTGACATGACCTTGACTCCATTTTGAGTTGGCCAACTCAAATGTTTTATCATTTAATGAATCGAAGTGCAAAGTTCTACGCTTAGGACCTAATAACCCTAAACACACATACTTCATGGGGTCTACAATGCTTCTTTCTGTCAAAGAAATTCGAGATCTTGGGGTCATTGTCGATGCCAGTCTGAAATTCCATTCCCAGTCACGTGCTGCTTCGTCTAACGCTAGACGCACTGGCAATTATCTTCTCAAATACTTAACTTCACCTAGTTCTACTATGTTGAAGTTTCATCACGTTCGACCTCACCTTGAATATTGTATCCAGGCATGGAGGCCTTACTACCAGAAGTCGCTTTAACTCCTTGAGCGAACTTTTCGCTATTTCACAAAACGCTGTGCTTCCCTCTCTGCTTTAACTTACTATGAAAGACTCAACTCCTCGGGCTACCATCCCCTGCTACTCGTTTTGACAGAGGCGGTCTGTTGTTGGTGTACAAAATTCTAAATGGTTGTGAGGGAACACCTTCACCTAACACATAACACCTTCTTCACTCCTTCTCTTTCTCTTACCACCCGGGGGCATAATCTCAAACTTCAGCATGGATCTTTAAATTCAAACTCGAGGAAGGGAGTTTTTTCGCAAAGAGTTGTCTCCGGATGGAACGCCTTACCGTCTCATAGCGTCAGTGCACCTTGTGTCAATGCATGGAAGGCTCAATTTGATAATTTATTGTCGTAAATCTTCTCCTGGGTATTATAGGCATTATGCCTTTGCCGTCTTGACTTAACTTAGCCGGTGGCGGTCGGCATTCTTTCTTTTTCCATAAAAACACCGTTATTCATCTTACTGTGAAACACTACAACGATTGAAAAATGTCTCACGAGACTCACAAAAACGCACACTTTCACAACGAAGATAGTCTACTAACTGCAAATTTTCAACTACTAACTGTAGTCGTCATCAGTAGGGATGTGCGATACTCGAAAAACTCGAATCCAGCGAATATGCCATAACTTCGTCGATTTTTGACTGATTTTGACATTCCAATATACCAAATCGATTGTCTCGACGAGAGTTTTCCAGTGGTGCAGATTAAAAGTCAATAACTGAAACCATTTTCAAGTTACATCCTTAAAACTGGAAAACCACGACCCACACACTCAACTAAGCACCATTTTTGTTCCTATTATCCTAACAAATTAAAGGGAAACTTGCAGACAAAATATTTCCATCAAATACTCGAACTCGGCTCGATACTCGATTCTTCTGTTTCAAACTCGGCTCGGCTCGACTCGAATTAAAATTTGTCTACTCGCACATCCCTACAGTCATCAGGCACCTTAAAGGTAAGTTTGAACTCTGTTTACATTTCGTTTTTCAGTCCAATACACGATCCATTGCACTGAAAAACAAAATGTAAACAGAATTCAAAGTTACCTTTAAGGTGCCTGATGACGACTACAGTTAGTAGTTGAAAATTTGCAGTTAGTAGACTATCTTCGTTGTAAAAGTGTGCGTTTTTGTGAGTATCGTGTGACATTTTTCAATCTTTTTCCATGTCGTGCTGTCCTGTTTGCATCCACGTCCCACAAAAGCTAATACACAAATATCGCTTAATCATTGACTGATAATTCACCAAAGATTTATATTTTGGATGGCTAATGATAGTTAAAATGGAAGTAAATTATTTTATTCAATTGCCGAATAAAAACTAAAATATTTAACTAATATATTGTTGTCTAAATATTAAGGCTGTACCGAACCGAACATGGCCGAACAGAGGGTGTTCGGTTCGGTTCGGTGTTAGGTCTTTCAAACGCAAAATACCAAACCGAACATATTTTCACTTCAAATTGACGGATTTTGGATGTTTGAATACACCATTTTGAAGGTTTTTTCGCCAGCTTTCTGTTGGTCCAAATCACAAGTTCCTAGCTCTAACGGTTCAGGAGTTAAGAGGGAAAATGAAAACGTAGTGAAGATTTTTTTAAGTTTAAACAGAGTTTCAACATTTATGGACTTACAAGTCCATGGGAAAATACCTACATTTGTAAGAAACTTGTGCTTTGATGAATTTTTGTGAACTGAGCTCTTTCACATTTTAGTTTAAGATAGATTGGTTTGGTACATTTTTGTTCGGTGTTCGACTTATTTAAGGTTTGTTCGGTTTGGTTCGGTTCGGCTGAAAAATTCTCGTTCGGTACAGCCTTACTAAATATGATGACGGCTTCGACTGGTTTATGAGCCCTCAAGAAGCCTTTCAGTACCTTAAAATGGTATCTTAGCGTGAGCTATTTTAAGTTGTACTCCAGCAAGTAAAATGCGTAGCAGCAAACGCTACAAGCTAGGATGAAATAAACGGCTCATTAAAGCATTCCAGTTTTCTGCATTTATGAACTCGTGGACTTAAAAGTCTCTTACTTTTAGCACGTTTTGGATAGGTTTAAAATCGTTTAAGATTCTTCAAGCTTCCTGTATAAACATGCTGAAGAAATAATTGTTATAACGGGGTTCTTCTTGGGATTTTAAAGATCATTCTGTGATCTAGGAAAATTACTTGGTATTCGTAAAGGTTCTTTATAAATACTCGCCAACAAAATATTAACTTTCTTTTGCTTACTACATTCTCTTTCAGCTTTGGGCTTGGTCGATGTTGAAGAAATGTGGTCAGTTAAATAAAATAAAAAATAAATTCCTGGTACGTCAATTTGGAACCTCGCCCGTAAATCAAACAATTTTTTTTTTTGCGTGGCCTAATTACACTTGGCACCATCCTAGCCTCTAGCATACATCGGGTAAACCATGTGTACTTTTTTTTTCCTTTTTCGGTTCATACAGAGCTTTTAGTTTGTGTCTTGCATTTGTTTTAGGAAGTCTTTTAATTGATGGAAAAATTTGCTCAATAACAACAACACTGGCTGAAGAGGAAGACAACTTGGTGTCTCGCATCTCAGAAGCTATAATTGTAGATGGAAAAACAGTGCTTAAATTAATATTGTACAAAGCAAGTCTGTGTTGGTGACAAAATTTGTATGAATTTAAATTTTTTAAATCTCTAAGGAGTTATGTTAATCGGACTCGTTTTGAAAGAAAAAATATGCAAAAATGTGGATTTACTCAAAATGTTTAGGGATAATTGTGGAAACAGTAAAAGTTCACCAAGTTTGGTTTGTGTTTAGACATTCACATTATGTAGAAAACCCAATGCTAGCCACCCTGTTGGGTAATTCATCAATTAGATGTCTTGAGTTGAGATTATTCATTACAATAAGTACGCATTGTAAAGATGCCGTTAAGCCATACTGAACAAAGAGGCATAACTTATGGTAAAACAATATAGTTTCAGTTATGTAATTTAATGAGCCTTCAAGTTAGTGTTTTGTCTGTTAACTGCCAAAACATTCCTCGTAGGGTTCACCTATTTAATGGCTGGGTGAGTAACATAATAGTCGCAGGCGACAAACATAAGGTGACCATAAAAGAAAACATGGGACGTGCTACTAATGAATAAGAAAGTATAAAGAACAACCTAAGGTTTCTACGTTAGTCAGTTTGATTTTAATTCATCTTTTTATTGTTTATGGCTTTGTTTATTGCTATGACTATTTTATTGGAACAACAAGAGTTAGAACCTTTTAGTGGTTTGAACGAGTATTTTATTCACAGTAAGACTGTACTGAACGTTTCCACATCGAACAAGCATGCACTAATTCAGTCAGTCTTAGTGGTTCATGTATCGAAGCACAAGTTTCTTTCAACACAAGCACATATACGTTCTATACGTCCATTTAGGTTACATAACTCATACTTCTGAACTGTTTGGACAATTGGAAAGCTGGTGGGAAAAAAATTATCGCATTGGCCCGATTGTAAGGCATTTTGGCGTTTTGGCTCATAAATCCAACAAACATAAACGTGCAAGATCACCCAAGATTCTGCCAGTGCCTCTCTTACCAATATAGGTGGTACCATAGTTACTATTACAGTTCAACCAATGCCGATTCAAAATATTTTTCGTCATATGGTTGTTTTTTTTTTTTAATAGTCAACTCCATAACAATTTTTGAGGTCCAGTTTTGGTTATATTTCAGTTTTCGCTAAATAATTAAAAAAAAAACTTATTTGAGCCTCTCACTTCTCATTAGCACTAATGGATAGCTCTCAAAAAAACTACTTGAATGGTGTATTCAACCTTCAAAATTGGTCAACATTTGGCAGAGTTACGTATTTGGACGCAAATATAAGACGAAGCTGCAGTTTTTATGGAACAAATTCGAAAAAAAATACCATCTTATATTTGGACTAGTCCGGTAATTGGCCTATGTATTCAAACGTCAAATTACATTAAGTAAAAGTGAAAATATGTTTAGTTCGGTGTTATTCATTCGAAATTCCTAACACCCTCCATTAGCCACATTCGATTTAGTGTAGTACAACTCTAAGTAACAGAAATATTTAAGACCACGAAATAAAATTTGGTTCTCGGGTAGTTTCTTGTTTCCAAAGTGACCAGGTCACAGTGAAAACATTGTTTGTCATGTTACTGTGAAAGATTATCAAAATTTGAGTCGCAATTCCGAGAATTATGTAGAAAAATTACCACTCATTTTTTCACAGGACAATGTAGGTAGAAGGACGCCAAAAATTTTGTCGATGTGCCTGAGGAAGTTAGCCATTGATAGTGTCTTTAGTTGTGAAAAATGAGCGGGCATTTTTCTACTTAATTCTCGGAATTGTGACTTAAAAAAAAAAAGGTCACAAGGTTTTTGATTTGCTTTATTGAATTATTCTGGAACTGATTTGTGGTTTTTGCTGAATATTGGCTTTAGGATTTAAGCTGTTGACTTAAATGTATCAGCATTGAAAGCTCTTCAAAAAAAATATCAAAGCATCTCAGAATGTAATTAAAACATCAAAGTCGGTCAATTTTTGGCAAAATTATTTTTAAAAAAAGAAACACTTTCCAGTAATGAGGTAGATAAGGGTTTTTAACTTCACAAATATTTTTAGCTGTGCAAGCATCTGAGAATGAAAAATTTTCGTTTCATGGCTAAGCAAGAATATTTAAAAAAAAAAATGGTTTTTAAAGTATGCAGGGCTGGTGACAAAATTAACCAGTGGTACAAGTTTTTTTAAGCTCTCTTATCTTTGTTTACTTACTTGAATTAAGAAGGCTCAGATGACCAACTAAACTCGTATTGAAATTCCCTGGGGCCGGTACAAATAGAAGTGTCACCAGCCCTGAGCATACACCAGTGGGTGGGTTGTCTGTGTGAAGATGCCCTTACATTGTACGTAAAGCACGAAAAATATATTTTTTGTACATTCAGTAATAGTGTTAATTAGAACTGTAGAAATGTTTTAAGTTCCCAAGTTATTTGTCATTTTTTTTGTATCTTCCAGAACTAATTCTAGTGTTGTCCAGATTGTTTTTTTTTTTTAGATCTTTGGGCGTGCTACTGATAAAAAAGTACGAAGCACGTTATTGTTGTACGAATTTTACTATTGCAAATACATTTTTAAATAATGCATCAAAGAAATATTTTTTTACTGACACAACATAAAGTAGGAGAAACTGGATTTAATACTTTTAATTGTTTGTAGTGACACACCTACGAATTTGGTTTGGAGGGGAGGGGGAAGATGAGGGTGAACCACAAGTCCACAAACAGTGCCCCCTCCATAAATCCTTGGGTATGCCACTTATCTTTTCGTAATAGGTTTTGGCATTGTTGTTGATCATTACTCTCTGTATGTTGGGTTTTTTTTTCACAAATAATTTCCAATTGGGTAAAGAATTTTTGTGTTGGTTTATCTATTTTCCAGTGCACTTACTGTTTTACAGTTGAAGTAAATTTTGGGATCAGTTGTAATTAAAAAAATATATATATAATGCTTTTGTATTTAACAAGAAAAAAATCAAAATGTATCAAAAGGCTCGTACAGAGAAATGGAAAATTGTTGCTATTAAATGGTTTTAGATATAGTGTATGTTTTATTTGTTCATGTTGCCATCAATGAAATATTTTCTTTGTTGATTCAGGTTGGGTAAATAATTTATTGTGTTGTACCTATTTTTTAAGAAGCTCTCTTTTTTTACAGTTGACTCAACTAAATATAAATGTTGGTAGCAACTGGAAACAAAGAAAACAAAAACAAAAAGAATAAAGTCACGTATCAAGTCATCTCGCCATGAAGTGATGGGAGTAGGGTGCAGGAGGTACTAAATTTACCTTGAAGGTGAATTGAAATCATTCTATGATGCACTGGGAACCTGTCTACTCGTAAGATTGGTCCCCCAGAAAGTCACTTATGTTTTCCTAGAAAACAATTTTCTTCGAATGACGATGCAGTCCGTGAGGGTGCCATTCTTGAGGAAGGAGAACAGTGTGCTCCATGGGGGGGGGGGGACCGGGACCAGAGCGCGCATGTGTTGGGGGGGGGG